>JAPMOB010216670.1:0-15895 GCA_029875015.1 Lepomis gibbosus | reverse complement strand
TTTCTTTCTTTCTTTCTTTCTTTCTTTCTTTCTTTCTTTCTTTCTTTCTTTCTTTCTTTCTTTCTTTCTTTCTTTCTTTCTCTCTTTCTTTCTTTCTTTCTTTCTTTCTTTCTTTCTCTCTTTCTTTCTTTCTCTCTTTCTTTCAAGCTCAATTTTGGGGGGGCCTAAACATGCTCGAAAAGCCTCTTGAAGCGATGTGAAGTCGGCCATTTTGAAATTTACGGCAATTTTTGGATGATTTACACACTCCGTACTTTAACGAACTCCTCCTAGGGATTTAGCCGGATCGATTTCAGATTTCCTCTGTGCCTTCTAAAGGCACTGACAATGAAAAGTTGTGCTATCTGTGAATTTTCGTCAATGGGCGTGTCTGTGGCGTCAAAGATCAACTCTTCGCCATGACACAGGAAGTTGTTGTAACTTCAGTGGACATGCTCACATCTGCGCAAAACTTTACGTGCTTGATAACTGTCCCGTTCCAAACACATCTACACGCCAATATTCTTTATGTTCATAGCGCCAAGTGCTATTTAGCGCCAAAAAGGGGACACAGGAAGTGACATATAACACCTTCATGCAGCGTCCGAAGTGGGTAGCAAGTTCACAGCCGCACCGGCAGAGCTCCAGAATATGCAACGCGGCCGCCTCACGCCCAGACGCGCTACACATGGGAGGGCCTGCCCAACGCTGCTTCCAGCTTTAATTTTGTTTGTTCTCTAATGTCACAGTTAATGGAAATTAGTAAAACCAAATTCTGAAATAGATTTGCCAGTCAGCTGGCAAAATCCTGTTGCAAGTATTGCTGTTTCTGGACTGCTGCAAAGCGACGGTGCATGTCTCTCTTCTGTCACTATGGTGGCTTTGACTCAAATACCCAGCTCATTTTAGTGCAACAGGGGATGTCTCAGTGAATATCTGTGTGTGTGTGTGTGTGTGTGTGTGTGTGTGTGTGTGGATTTGCGAGTGTGCCCGACCATGTTGGGAGTAGGTGCATATTTGTGCAATCGTTGGTGTAGTTGGCTTGTGTGTGTGTGTGCGTGTGTGTGTGTATAAGACCGTGTGTGTGGCGTGTCACTGAAGTGTGGCAGTACAGCAGGGGCGTCTGATCCCTCCACCTTTTAAGAACATCAGAGGGTGTGAAAAGCACTGATTGCCCTAACCGCTCTCATTGGGACTCAAACCCCCAGCTTAGTTGTGCTTGAGCGAGTTTGGAGAGACAAGAGAGGGAGAGGTGTGTGTATCTGTGTGTGTGAGTGAGGGAGAGAGGGATAGGGAAACGGGAGAGATTGGGGGGGGGGTGTTGGAGCAGCGAGAGGGTGGGAGTGAATTAGTTTGCAAGAGTGATGAAGAAAGAGAGAGGAAATAAGGGTTAGCAAGGGAAAGAGTGAGTAAACAACCAAATTTGGAGTGAGAGGGTGGTGGTAACCGAATGAGGGGTTGGAGGAGAGGGAGAAAGCTGAAATCAGATGGGGTAGAGGGAAGAAATGAGGGAAATAGTGAGAGAGCATGCAAGTTAAGGAAGTCACGAGCAGGAAAGTTTTGGGGAGACAGAATTCAGTCAGAAGTCACGACTGGTTTGTTCAGTACCACGTCTTTAAATCTTGACATGTGTTTGTTCAAGCTGCATATTGAAGCTGTGGTGAGCAACACAGGAGAAACTAGCATGAGGTGATGAAATAATTGGCTGGGCTTATTACAGTCCTGCTACATCCACAGATACCGGATTTTCTTTACTTTATTTTTGTGTCTGAACAGTTGATTTATTGACTGCTGTCAGAATGTAAATTCAACAAATGTAAAAAAAAAAAAGCTTAATTGCCTACCCCAGCTTTAAGATCCATACTGTTTAAAGTTACATAATGAATTCATCAGGTGAATTGAAAAAAGTGTAGGGATTAAGTAAGCACAGTGCCAGACAAGACCGCTGTATGATAATTCTGTGTCGTTTTACCTCACAGTCAAATGTGTAGAGGGACGACCCTTTCAAATGTCAGTTTGATGGCCAAGGTCAAGTCTCTGGTTGGTAAGCCTGGTAAAGTGTCTTTGGGGAAGGCAGTGATTCCCTGCAGGCTCTGGGATTGTTACTTTGTGCTTGAACCTGTGCTCTGTTGCCCTGTTATAACATTTACTTACTGACATTGAACATTTTTTTTAAAGTAAAATCTAGAATCAAAAAGAAAAAAAACACTGTATGAAGAAGTGAGCATTCAGTGTATAGAGACTGGTTCCCAGTTTTTATTTTGTGTTTGGGAGGGCCTTGACAATCACATTTTTAAAAATGAGAGAAGGAACATATTAACACAATTTCAGATATTGTTGTTTCTAATACCGTCTTGCTTGCTAACAGGGTACCTGATGACAGGGATCCTAGTTCTACCGTAGATATTTTAGTAGATATGTTAATAAAAGATTTTTATTGCAGGTTATGTACACATTTCAGTTCTCTCCCTTTCTGTTCTCCTCCCATAAAAGAAGGCCTTCTGAAGTTAACATGAACTCTTTCAGTGTGTATATTACACACAACTGTATAAAAGAGTGCACGTGTGTGTGTGTGTGTGTGTGTGTGTGTTTGTGTTGGTGTACTCAATGTCATCTAGGGGTTAAACGCAGTGTTGACTGTGTAGAGCAGAGTGAAGCACAAGACCCGCCAACTGATATCCTCTGACATTCAACACATTAAGACCTACACCCTATCTACACGTGGTAGAGGTGCTGTTTATTCTCCTCAGCCAGCTGCATAAAGATACAAGCAACAAACCTTTACCCAACTGGAATTTATTTTTCAGTGACCTTCACAAGAAAAGTATACAGTAGCGTAAGAAATGAATACAACAATGCAGAGGAAAATACTGTGTTTAAATTTTCAATCACACAACACTATTCTTTTCATTTATTATTGTAGTAAGGACAAATGAAGGTCCATTTGGTAACCGGTGAAATGGTATTTGTTTCTAATCAGAAACATATGGAGTTCTTATTTATGATGAACTTAACAATAACTTTAATTGCGGGCAATAAAGGAAAGTGTTTTTGCAAATCTCTGAAAAACACAGAGGTTGTACAACAGTTAGGTATGAATGAACAACCAGCAAATTATATTTTAATTTTAATTTTGATGTTAATTATCTATAATGGCTTGTTACATATGCCGATCTCATGCTAGCAGTGCCAGCCTCATGAAACCCAAAATAACTTTTTTGGACAACACATAATTTAAGGTAGATTTAAAAACTCACATGAAAATAAAGAAAGAATAAAGAAAAAAGACGAAGGCATCTCTTTCTCTCTCGCTCGCTCTCTCTCTCTGTCTCTCTCTCTCTCTCTCTCTTTCACACACATTAATACAAAAACATGTTCTTGCACAAAGCCCATACACACTAAAACACACACAGCATGGCCCAGTAGATTTATATGGGGCAATGGGTTCTCGGGGTCAGATATCCAGGAGTAACCAGAGGCCTGACCCCCTGGTTTGTTTGGGAGTTCTGGGGCGCACACATACACAAACATAGTGACACACAATTTAACACATACATGCTGGATAGAAACCACTAACTGTAAATGATGCTGCTTTTAGGAATTGTTTTTGAAATTAATGTCAGTGACTGGTGATGTAAACCTTTAATAAGGAAAGGTTTTTAAAAAATCAAAATGACAACATTTCGGGTTATAGCCTCAAGGAAAACACACAAATACACACACACACACACACACACACATACATCAGGGTGGGGGTCAGGTGTGGGGTTAGGCTGTGAGGGTCTCTAATAGGTTCCCCTGACACATGAGGTGTCAACACTGGAGACAAAGATGTCATCACACGCACTCAGCACACACACACGCACTCACACATAAACATACTTAAAAACACAAGCATACATACATAGAGCGACACATATCATGTCCCTGTGTTCAGATATCATTTCATGCAATATATAGACACAAAACCAAATTGGCAAATTACATTAAACAGATTATACACAAGCCCACAATTGCACAAAGGAAATGTGTGCTAAAACGCATGCACACTGTGCACAGTACACGCATATACACAGGTCTGATTACAATACCTGTGTTTTCATTCTTCCAATTTCTCATATGTTACACTTTCCCCTGCCGGTTTCATCCTCAAAATAACTTTTACTGTGTATGTTTTGGCATCTTTGTTTGTGTATTTTGTGCCAGCTTGTGTTTGGGCGTAAATGTGTGTACTGTTATAGGTGTGTGAATCTCAGCATTTTAAAAATGTGTATGTTTCAGTATGTTTATGTGAGTGGGAAAAAGAATGTATATGAGAACATGTTAATGGGTATGTCCAATGTGTTTTTGCACATGTGTGTGTGTGTGTACGTGTGTGCACATGTGGCTGTGTTGTTATGGATTGCCACATTGTGAACTTGACAGGATCATAATTAGGAGCAGTGATGAAATCTACCAAGTGTTTTCGCCCTGCATGGCTGCCTCTGTGTGTGTGTGTGTGTGTGTGTGTGTGTGTGTGTGTGTGTGTGTAATATTTGTCATCTGTGGCAGCACGCTCCCTGTTAGCACACAGTAACCATGATCACACCTCCATCTTCCACTAATAGGACCACGACAGACAGACAGAGAGTAAAAGAAGATGGATAGATAGATGTAATAATATATATAGAACAAAACTCAGCAGGTACATGCAGAAAAATGACAAAATATTCCATATTTCTAATAAAAAATGTCCCCGTAGGATTTCCCCACAGAGAAACTCTTTCTCTGTAGTTGGTGGTCCTCTGATAATGTATTGCAGTGAGTGAGTGAGATGTCTTAAGTGTGTGTCAGACATGCATCTGTTCACCACATAAAGGCTGTTTCCCTCCCTTCATTGGTTTGTGATCCAACCCTACCTGCCACTGTGTAGTCAAATCCGAGGGAGGGAGAGAGGAGAAGAAGAAGAGGATGGAGAGTAAGGGAGCATGGTCTGGGAGGGGGGGGGTGGAGGAAAGATGAGAGGAGTCAAGAGAGAGGGGGTGAGTGAGAGAGAGAGAGATGGGAGGCGCTCAATTTGCCATCACGGGTGCAACGGGGCAGAAAGTATCCAAGAAAGAGGATGAGTGTGTGCGTGAGAAAGAGAGACGGTGAGTGAATGTTTATGCATTTATGTGTGTGTGAGTGTGCGTGTGTGTCTAACAAGGGAGAAAAGACAACTCATTTGAATGCCAGATACAGGGAAGCGTGGCATGCAGAGAGGGAGGGATGAGGCAAGCAGGGATGAGAAGAATGAATATGGATTACTGGGATGAAGATTCTATTATTTTCTGCCCGTTTCTCTGATCTCTTTGTCGCAATGCTATAGGCCTCTGCGTGTGTGTGTGTGTGTGTGTGTGTGTGTGTGTGTGTGTGTGTGTGTGTGTGTGTTAAAGTGTGATAGAGAAAGTACGGGTCTGCTACAGAGAGAGCGTATTTGCTTATGTGATGTCTGTATGTGTTTGTAACAGTGCTTGTGTGTTTGAAAGTGTTTGACAAAGTGTGCACAGCCAAAATTCATTTGCCAAGAATGACGATGAGAGCATGTTTGTTTGTGTGTGTGTGCGTGCGTGCGTGTGCGTGTGTTTGTGCTTGAGCTTGAGAGAGTTCTTAAGTTTGGATGGATAAAAGACATAAAGTAAATCATAAAGTGTTAGCTTTTTCTAGCTTAGTGAAAACACAGCAGCATTTTCATACACACACACTCTCTCTCTCTCTCTCTTTAAACGCACACCCACACTCACTTGGCAGCACTTAACTCAGCCAACTATTGATTTTCTAATTATAAAGTGATGTTATGTCAAAATGTAGCATTAGAAAAGCTCTTTAAAAACAGCAAAACCTGGTAAAATGTTCTCAGTTTAGCACATTTAAGCTTGACTACTTATTTGTAATGTACATACAGTGAATACAATGTCATAGCATGGTCTCGTGCTGGCGCTGTAACAACTCGTTCAGTTTACAATTGTATAAGGTTCAAAAGCAGCATTAAATATTTTGAAATGTTGGCTGTAAAACATGTGGTCATACTATACAATGCCAGACTAAAAGGTAATATAGAGGTAGTTTAAGTGTATAAGGTATCTTTTATAGTTTTGCATAACCTTAAGCTGCCATTTTACAATACTGCCAAGGGCTTTTCTCTGACTTTATTTTTACATAAAAGTACAGTTCTTAAAACAGTCTCCCACTAATATGAATCTAACTAGCATTTTATTTAATTAGCAAATGCATGAAGCACACTAGACTTTAACATAAATTGCCACTGCTTTTATACAATAGCCTTGCAAGACCACTGAAATTCTTTTCCATTGAGATGCATGAGGAAAGATGAAAAGATGAAAAGTCTATATGCATCTGAATTTGTGTTGTGTTAACTTCAGCTTTTAGTCACTTTTTGCCTCTCTTCCATTTTATGTTTCATCATAAATAATTTTTCTTAACCTCAACACATCTTCATCTTCCCTCAGATGCATATTGCTCCTCCTCCCCCACTCTCCACACATTATCAATCTCTTTCTTTCTGTCTGTTGCTCTCTCTTTCTCTCTGTCAACGGTTGAGTGGTGAGCAGAGGGAGAGGGAGGGAGAGAGAGAGAGAGAGATGTGAGTCTCGGCCAATTTGTCCTGACATATAGAGATGCTCAGGTGGCAGAGAGGTGTCAGACAACAAAGAGAGAGAGAGCGCTAGATGGCGTTTGTAGGAAGATGGAAAAGAGAGGGTAGAAGGAAGAGGGAAGACAAGAACATGGTTGAGGTAGAGAGACTGAGAGGAAAGAGTTTATAGATAAGTTATGTGCGTGTTAAAATTGTGGACCTAATTCAAACCCTTGGAAAACCTGCTAGAACCATACACGTATAAATACATTTTCAAAAAAACAGACCAAATTTGAAGTCAAGGACAATCAGAATAGGTTTAAACTAGGCACAAGGATAATTAGACCAAATACAGGATGCATGGACAGACCCAAATAGAGAGAGAAAAGGTCAAAAAGAGCAACTTTACATGTCATTTGACCTCCACTTCACTGTCCCTGCCCTCCATCTGCCTCAAAGACACACTTTTCTTCTACAATGTTTATTAAGCATCACGTGATCACAGCTGCTAATGAACCACTTGGAGCCACTAAAGTCAATATTTTTGTGTCGTACAAAATCACAGATTGTGCCTTAAAGGGCAGCAAATGACACCCTCTAACTACTATCCATGTGTTTTACATGATATTTAATATCCCATTGACACTACATCTGTAGCACAAATGGATGAAATGTTAAAAATCAACAAAATAAAGGTAGGGTAAAAAGAGAATGAAGAGGGATGAGAAAGGGATAGAAAGTAGAGAGAAAGTGAGTGATTTTATATGAGACTAGAGAGCGGCAGCGATGGTTCCCGGGTTTCCCCCTGTGATAGTGGCATGTCCCTCTTGTGTCGCAACAAGAAAGAGAGTGGGATCGACAGAGAGAGAGATGTCTAATCTTAGAGGGTAAGGGAGCGTGGACTCCCCAGGGCTTGTCGTGCTCAGCACCTTGTTAACCAGACATCTCTCTTTCCATCTCTATTTCCGTCTCTCTTTCCACCTTGCTCATTCTCTCTCTCTACATCTCTTTCTAGCTATCTGTCGCTCTTTTTGTTAGACAGGCAGGGAGAATCAGGCATCTTGCCACTATTGTCATTCTCACCTTTCCAGCTCCTCCATCTTTTTCTCCACCATAATTCATCTCTATCTATCTACCCATCTGGTCCTATTTCTAAAGAGCTACAAGCAGTTGTGAACAAGTGTTGTTTCATTTGCCTGACAAACTGTTGGTGTATGTCCATGTTACAGAGGTGTGCTCATAGGTGTGTGTGTGTGTGTGTGTGTGTGTGTGTGTTATCTCCTGTTGACAGTGCATTGTCAGGTTAAGGAAACTCCTGTCTCTGGTTAATGGAACATCAGCCAAGGTTAACACAGACGGGCAGCTCCAAGCACACACACACACACACACACAGAGTAGCAAGGTAGTTGCCAGTCTTAAAATCTCTGGAGCAAGCCTTAATAGCAATATTTTATTGTTGTCTCTGAATCTCACAGGTAAATACAGGGGGGCACATCGTTGCGTACAGTCTCATACAATACAATTACGACTTGCTACGACTTTGTTAACTAATTTGTTACTACATATCAGACATTAAAGTGGGTGGGAGTTTTTATTGGATTGGATTTAACATTGCTAAATTAGGCACACAAGGTTCAAATATCATTTGCCAATTAATGTTACCACAGTTGACAGAATAAACTGTTTTGGGAGTTCAGTGGGCTCAGGTGTATGTGGTGCAACGTAACCTGGAACAGGAGCTGTTTTATAGGAGCTTTCTAACTCTGACAAACTGTTTTATCTGAATTTGGGAAAAAACAATTTAATTTTTATATATATATTTATATAAGAACTTACATAATTCCCATATCAGAACTGGGAGATCTGACCTCAAAATACGAGATTTTTGTAATGCTCCTTCAGTTTTAACTTAGTATGTCAATCTATGTGTTTTTCATCTGTACTTTTAACCAGTGCTTTAGTAGTTCACATGAGCAGCATCCATAACCCCCCCCCCCAGCTTGTATGGGTCAGCTGTGCCCCTGCAGGTGGCATGGGTTGTGGGTTGTCCATTAATCATAGGGTTGGCGTTTCAATACCTGAATCCTTCTGCCCACTGTTCTTGAGCAAGACACAGAACTTGTATTGGTCCCGATGGTCAGGCGAGCACCTTGCATGGTAGCTCGTTTTGGATGCACCTCATTTACCACTTACTATGTGCCAGGGGCTACAAGCTGTATTTGAATTCCGGGGCCTGAGCCCCAGAAGTACACCGTCCATGAAGGTAGAACCTTCAGAGGACCTAACTTGTTTCTCCTAAGAACATCTGGACTTTCCAAAAAATCACTCATAAATGTTATTCCGCAAGTGCCACTACATTCATTCTTAAAAAGTTTGATAAATGACGTCCCGTGTGTGTGGCTCATGAACAATTCGTGACGACATAGTTCCAGGCTAAGGCATCTGTGTGGGACTACAGGATATTATGCTGCTTAGTGCTGAGCTCTGAGGTTTCAGGATGCTGTAAAACAATGTGAGAAGCACTTTCTACTCGTTCAGACACTGCCGTAATGAGAAAATACTCTTAATCCAGCTCACACATACACACACACCGACACGCGCAGAGGCGTATTTCTGCTGCCGAGTGGTTTCTTGGTGAAAGCATATTGCGAGAGAAGCAGTTTAAGGAGTGGCAATTATAGTTTTGGACAACGTCATTGATTTAGACTCCTGATTAGAGGAAAGGTGACAGAGGTGGTACACACAATGGTGAGTGTATGGGTGGGGTGAGGATGGGTGAACGGCACACACGCGTGCACACACACACACACACACACACACACACATCCGTCAGTCATGGGAATGCCTTAGAATGGCAAGGGTCCCCCCTCATTCCTGCTTTCATGTTTTTCTCTCTTTCTTTCTCTCTCTCTTTTTCTGGACACACCTGACTGAAATATTGATGTCTCCCAAGCGCTGCTGTTCATGCCTAAGTGGTTGTTTTTGTTTCAAAGAATGAGTGACTGTTTCACGTACACACACAGCACAGACATAGAAAGGGGAAGGCAAGACAGTAGGCACATGCACACTTGGCTTCCTTGATTGCAGTATGCTTATATAAAGGTATTATATGCTAAATGGTTTTCTTTGAACATTAGCAAAGTAACATTTTCACGTACACAGCACTGCAAATATGATGCCTAACCAATCTTAAATAGGCCTGATCTATTAATAAGTCTGAATGTATCCCTTCATTGCTAGTTTCACATTTGATTATTATCAGCATATAAGAAAACACAGTTCAATATGCACATTTAGTTTGCAAAAACATGCTATTTCAAAGGAATAATTTATTTAGTTATTGAATGTTTAGTAGTTTAGTTTAAGGCCAGTTCATTCTCAAATGGAGGCAGAGGAAATTCTCTTATTTTGAAATATAGACAAAAAAAGTTATAGTCTGGAAAGTCAATTTAAGGATGTTATTCCAGTTTTTGTCATGTTAGCATACAACTACTCACAACACGTCCTCAACCCTACACAGCAAAAGAGGTCTTTTGACTTCTAAAACCATATGAGCATTTTCATTTTCTCATTTGCTGTTAAAAATGATAGTAACAAAAACGGTTGATATGCCGCTTCGAGCACCACTCTCAGGTAACGCTGGACACTTTGGATGCCCAACCATTCACCCTGACCTTCTTTTTTTAAGAATTTTTGAAGCCCCATAAAAACATCAGGCTACTTCCACCTTTGCCTCTGAGATGAAAATAGCTATATATCACAGGGCCAAAAGATGCAGTCACCTGTAATGACAAAATCAAACTTTTCATTCACATCATTTGGAAAGTCGTTTAAATAAACAACCAATGCTGTTGTTTTCTGTGAGGACTGTGTTATTAGTGGTTAACTAGATTGTTTCCCTAGGGAGTACCTTTCCCAAATATTAACATGCATACTTCTATTGTTCCAGAATATTAACATGGTGGGATCTATTATTCTTTTATTTTATTTCGGTCCCAGTGGCAGTCGTCTTCCAGCACAACAGAAGAATACATGCATGTGTATACACACACTCGCTCAGAAATGCTGTCCTGTTCTGTGCTGCCTCTGTGTTACCGTTTAGCATATCCTATTAATATTAGATGAGAATCATTTGTATCTGAGCGCACCATTGACCTTAGTCTGCAGAGGCATGTAGAGTACATGTGTATGTGTGTGTCTGCACACTCAAGCTGGCGCTCTCAGAACTTGTAATAGTGGATGTTATGTTGTAAGCAGAAAGTCCCTTTGATTTTTTTTCTCCAAAAAAACACTGCAACCAATCTCATTTCCTACACATTTTGATGATAATAGATCATAATATCATAGATAGATGAAATCTAGTGCTAACACTGGGGACATCCAAGTTTGTTAGTGTATTAAAAAACATATTTTAGTCTATTTAAGAAGAATAAAAAGGTACAAAAAGTCCATCAACTAAGTGTATAACATCATTATTTGCTTGTGTTTTGGTGTGATTCAGAAGCCAACTTGAATGCTCTGTATTGATGATAGCTTAAAGAATATAGTATTATATGAGGTAGTAAGTTGAGTTTGTTATGTTGCCAAGTAAAACACATTTAGCTTTGCTGGCTGGGGAACCGATCTCATCAGGACCTTCCTTCTTTTATCATCAGCCTGTACAGGCCACTATACCTTTGCTAGTGCTGGGTCTCTTGCACTTGTCTTAGCTGGTTGCTTGTGTGGTGGCATTTTAAGCAATTTGTGCAATTTATTGTTCCACACACTAGATAAAAATGTCAGCTAAATGCTTGGTAGTAAATGGAATTACCAGGTTACCACAAAATATACACTTTCTGTCTGATACCACTTTCATTGAGAGCCTGATGAAGCCTGCGATATCTGCTGTGTTACGAGATTCATTTAGGCTGTAGTGTGTTAACTGCTTACCGTGTGTGTGTGTGTGTTTGTGTGTATTCAGGAAAACCTGGGCACTACAAGCTGATGTCAGATTGTAATTGAGTAACTCTAGTTCGAATGCATCTCCATTAGCGCTCCCTATCAGAGTGAGCTCACTCTGAGCCTGCACAAGAGATGCACGGCCCCTAATCCACCCAGTGTTGCTAACTCTCAAGGATTGGCAGGGTGACTCACAAAACGATAGTTCAACTGTGAGACTTTTGCAGTTTTGAAACATGCTGGTATACAATATATACAGTATATGTTATGGCTTGTGAAATAGTGATTTCCTTAAATGGTGTCTGGGCAAAAAAACCTGCTACAAGTTGGTAAAGAACAGGAATAATACAATAAATGAACACAAATGTGAAGTGTCACTGAGGTACAGCAGTATAAAACATCTGAGTATTTAATGCTTTGTTGCTGGTGTTGAAGATAATGCTGTTATTACACTGAACTTCCGTAAAGTTAACTTTACATGCATCAGTTTGCAGCAATGGTCTTTGTAGCTGAAGTGGTGTCCAGTGTCATAAATCTGTAGCTGCTACTTAATGTAGATTTTTAAAATATATGTCTCTCTCTGTCTCTCTTGCTCTCTCACTTGATCCCTCCCATACTCGTTCACTCTCTGTGGTGGCTAAATTACGGCTACTGACATGAGATCTCAGCCGTATTAGGATGTGAGTACAATGTCTTCACAACTGATGGCTCTGGCCATCATTTTGATCGGTTATCATGATCGATCGAAATAAACCATAGTTTTTCTTTAAAGATTGGCACAGATGATCATTTTGATTTTTGCATTTAATTCAAAAATGTCATTGTCTCCCAAAGATAAGGACATTATTATTACCTTACATTGGGTGTACCTGGACTGTCAGAGGTATTCTCACAGATGAAAGTGGGACTAAAATGTCCTTTTATGAAGGTAGGATTCATATGAGATAAGAGTAGGTCTCTATTTATAGCTACTGTATGTGTTTTGCTTTACGTGTGTACTTTCAGTGTGTCCTCTATGCCCCTGCATTGTTCCCCCATTGTTTTTCTTCACAAAAAGTCATGGCCTGACAAGGTGCTGCACGCTGTAAAAATTATGCCTTGTTTATACGTATTTATTTCCCCTTGACAGTTTAATTATTTCTGGCCCCATTGGAGGAAACCACATAAAAAACTCCCCATGTTCATACAGATTCTAATTAGGAATGCTGGCAAATTAAAACAGAGTTGTTTCGAAATGCTGTCATTTTTCTAGGGCCTCATCTTGGAATTATGTCTCAATCAGCACAAGCGGAAATAATTACTTGTATACCTTCTAACTGCCAACATTTACCAAATGGCAAAGCAATTTACAGCCATCATGGCCCGAGAAGCAATCATTGGGCCAACTATAAATTCACAGGTCGACGGTTTGGAGTGCAACACTAGAAGGAAGGGTTATTGTGGAGAATTAGAGAGAGAGAGAAAGGGTAAAGGTCTTTCTTTCTATCCGTGTACTCCCTCAGTAGCTCTTCCTTGTTTTCTCTTTCCCTTCCTCTTTTCTTCCACTTTAATCCCTCTCTTCCCTTCCTGTCACCAATCATTCTCACTATTTTATTTTACTCTTTTTACTTTCTTCTTCCCACTTATGCTTGCATCTTTCAGCTTATTTTACAGTGAAAACACAGCACCAAGACACACACATACACACACTTCTCAAATGGAGGCAGCGCGACGATTAAGTGATTATTTCCACACACACCATTAAACACACTCATTGCAGGCACAGCCACAGACAAAGGCCCAGATAAAAACATACATGAGCACAGACACTTAAACACCAGCACACATTGGCTTTAAAGTAATTACTCACACACGTCATTAGACACAGATGAAGTGGAGTGTGTTTATGTTCTGTGTGTCTTGCAGTGTGGACTATTGTAGTCAGCTTTACTCTTTGGATGCAAAAACATCATCCATCTAGTATAACAAATTAACAGATTTTCACCATATTACAGCACACATAGTCATTCAACTAGCACAGGGCAAACAGCAGAATGAAGAATGTCAGCCTGAAGTTTGAATCAAGCTGTTCATAGTGACAGCAACAGCTGACATATTCTACAAGAACTGTAGAGTAAATTTGGAGAAAAATGAAGATTAATATTAATTGTGACCGATTGAGGCTTAACTTCACTCTTTGGTTGGTATCTGTGATGATATACTGTATATCATTTGACTATAGAAAAACGTAATTTAAAATTATGCTCAATGATTTATTTTGCTGTGTCGCAAATTCCACACTTTTCGCGAGCTTTGCACCATGGTGAGTATAAGGTGCATATTTGTCAGACATCTGTCGAATATCCAACAATAAACTAATATCCAACTTAAAATTTACTTCACTGTGGTACATTCTTCTAGGGTGACGATACAACCTCTTTTCCCAATAAATGTGTCTGAGTTGGATTTCTAAATTGCCAAAAAGTCTTTCTCTTTTAGGACCCGCCTTCTCGCACACAACCATTGGTCGGTTATGTAGGCCTATGTATTATTGGGATCTGTGTCAAACAGAATGCATGACCTGCACAGCCGGTACGTATGAGTCAGTTTCAAATAAAGGTGCTAGCAATCTAGAAGCCCACACGTAGGCCCTATTAAAGTTCAATAACATATAGGTGCATGGTTACCACACACCCCCACCACCCCCATTACACATTGCCACAGTGCCAGCAATTACTTGAATTCCGGCAGAATTCAGTTTGCCTCCACTGTCCTCTTTTTTTGAAAATATAGTCTCCCTAGTTCTTCCACACGTGCCAGTGTTGCAGGGAAGAAATTTGCATTCAGAAAAAAACATGGAGGAGAGTGAAGTTTACTCAGAAATGGTTACGGTCTATTGAACAGGAGGACTCAGACCATGCAAGCGAAAAAGGAGGCACAAAAACCTAAGAGAAGTCTGTTGAATAGATGAGCCACACATCACTATTCAAGTAGTTCCAGCCTTGATTTCTGTGTCAGGTAATATTTAATGACTTGTCTACGGACATTCAATTAACTTTCTAGTACATGAAGAATTAGTTTAGCTATAGCAGCAGGAGAGTTGTATCGTAGTCTGGAGCTGCTGTGCTGAGATGGGACCATCTCGTCTTCTCATGTTAGCATTGCAGCAGCCACAACCTAGCTTACATTGATTACATCACTTGTTGTGTTCACTTGGTATTTGTCATGGTATTGGTTTCTTCAGAATTGCATACCCCACCTTTATGACGCAGAGAAATATCATGAGTTACTGTTGGAAATCCCAAAAAATGTTCTATATTGGGAAATTTTTTGTTATTGGGATATGAAATGACCTACAGTATATCAGGATATGAGATTGTAATCGTATTGCACAGCTCTAGTAAAACATCAGTGAGAAATGTTTCTAAAACCTTTCTGTCTTGTCAAATTCCTCTTTAACAACATCCACAACAGTAGCTCTGTTTCTTCACTTTGTGCCACTTTGTGAATTGATTTTAAATGGCACAGTTGTATTTTTATTACATATTTGTGATTGCCTGTTAAGCTGGACTGAAATATTCAATCATTTGGTTCATATATATATTTGTTTTTTGGTCCTGGTCTTGCTTCGTCCTCTGACCACACTCTTAACCCATCTGACTTGTCTATTTCATTGTGCGCACCGCCCCTCCACGTACTGATCTACCAACATGTCCTCATACCTAATGGACAAAATTGGTTGATTGTCAGTTGTCCCAAAACAACATATGACTGTTGTAAAGTACTATTCGAGAGACAGGTGTGCCGGACCTCAAAGTGATACTAAGCAATTGTAATGCAATACACTTTTTGTTAAATTCAGTGAAACTTTCTTCATGGTTTGCTAGCTCTCCGTCAGCCCTGGATCTGTAAATGAAACACAAAGAAAGTGACACAGAGTGATACGCACAACATTGTTCCAACCGATCAGCAACAGGTGGCGGTAGAGCAGGGGCGCTGGAAATCAGTCGCAGCTAAGGGGTGCTGAGAGGAAGTCAGCCTAAATAGTGACGCAATAATAAATGCTGTCCGACATTAACACTTTTTTTTGTTGGTAAACGTGAACACTTATTGTTGAAGCAGCCAAAGCAATTAAAAACACTGAACTAATGTATAAAAACTACAAAGAGAGGATGATGGATGGATGGATGCGGGTAAGAGATATGATCCACGTCCAGGTTATTATAACATTAGATATTATAATAAAGGACAGTGAGGATACAACTCTGCTATTTCATACAGACGAGTGTATTTGATGTACCGAAGAGCATTCACGCCGTGGACGTTCACATGAGACAGCTGTCAGTCTGTTTGTCACTTGTTACTACACTCCATGATAAACCACAT
>JAPMOB010216669.1:4253-14669 GCA_029875015.1 Lepomis gibbosus | reverse complement strand
ATCGTTTAGTATTAGCACTGTGTGGGCTCATACTCAAACAAACAGATATTTTTAAGTTTGGTTTTGCGGCAAATCTTGATCATTGTTTGGATTCCTTTGTCTCCTTCAAATATTTACTTAAGAGACCAAAGGTTCTTTTTCTTTTTATAATTCCTCAGAAGATAGCCGAGTGGGGTGGGGGTTGGGGGACTTAGCTCCTTTAGTTCTTAGACTTCATAAAGTATTAAAATAATAGGACTTATTAAAAACAGGCCTATTACAGTTGATACAGTTGATTTGAAAGTTATTGCTGTGGCAAGATTGACTGTGATCTTTCATTTACAGACAGAAAAACTTTAAACCTCATATACCATAGTCCTACTGTTTTCCTAGCCGGGACCTGCAATAGGGAGATCTGACTAGCCAAGAAGCCTATATCTATTAAAGTCCCTCTAGTTCCCTCTTCTGGGAGGATGAGGGAGGACATGGCAACCAATCATTACTGTACTGCACAATTACACAAGGGTCCATGGGCTAAAACAGCACAACAACAACACTAGTGCTATATCGTACGGTGTTGAATTTTTAAAAATGGCACAGAGAAACTCAGCCAGGAATTGCTGAGTGTCCGCCAATGAAATATACTGCTATGCAACCGGTTATTTCCAAGCAATCACACCAAAGTGTAGCCTTAATTGTTCCTCAGCAACAATGGAAAAATAAATAAGCATGGGAATTTTATGATATTATCTTATATTAAAAAAAGTAGCTCATTATAGCTTTCAAACCAACTGGATGAAGTGATGAGAGTAGAGTTGGACTGAGAATCTGCAAAACAGCTGGGCTCAAAAAACACTTCCATATCTGGTTAATTATTAGGTGCTTTGGAACACCTAATAATAGTCTCTGTGTCTTGGTTGTGTGTACTGTATGAACCAACCAACCAACCAACCCCATTCACATCAGTACAAACAATCTTTTACCTTTGGTCACTGAGCAGCTCCACTGGAGCAGTGCAGGTTATTTAAAAGCACCAAGGTAGTAACTGTTGAAGCCATTCTGATTTTGTTTTCCTCAACAGATGTACATTACTCTTCAATTCCCAAACCAACTTTTTCAACAGCAGTTACATTATATTTCTGAATGTTTATCATTTGAAACAAGTCAATTGAAAGTTTTTGATTATGGTCCAGTGTTCAGCATTAGCACGTTTACAGTTGAAAATTGCTTCCTCAAAAAAAAGAAGAAGAAGAGAATAAGAAATTAAAGAGAGAATCTGTTACAAAACTGCTGTTAAAATGTTGCCGCATATAAAAATAAGACTACAAATAATTTTACAGTTTTAGCAATTATCTAAACTTTTATTTTGAAAATAAAGCTTTTATTTTGAGAAACCGAACTCGGATAACCAGTAGCTAGCCAGCTTGCTAGCACACTGAAACCTTCAGTTATGTGATAACACCATAGGATGATAACACATATCGGCAGGCTCGGGTTAGACAGACGCGGATGACTGTCTGCACCTTTAGATTGATGCGTATGTTAATAACAAGCTACCTCTAAATCCACACCTCGACGCCTATACAGTCTACGCTCGACGCTGCTGTCTGTCACCACCATAGGACAGCACACACAGCCAAGTTCGTTAGCGTAGTAGATTTGGCTAGGTTAGCTTAAGTTAGCTAACTAGCAATGCTAAAAGACGGTACAGTTGTCACTCTGATTAAGGGTTTAATCCTCCTAGTATCGTACCGTTTGGTAAGACATGAAACCGAAGAGCGAATGTTCCAAATCACAGACCAGACAGATAAAAACAATGACAACGGGATATGAGAATTTAAAGTTAAATCCAGTTCTTTGGCCAAGGGTAGCGGAGCCGGTCCCATGGTGTAATGGTTAGCACTCTGGACTTTGAATCCAGCGATCCGAGTTCAAATCTCGGTGGGACCTCATCCTTTTAACCTCTCTACTGAAAGGAATTGGTAGTAATATTACACTTAATCGTAAAGCAGGGGTTACATGAAAGAAATAATAACATTGAGGATGTACATAGTGTCCCATTTATGACTGCACCTGGAAAATACGTCATGTTGACACGTTTAAGTATTAGGGGACTGAAGAGCATGTTATTATTTAATGAAATATGAGTGGAAGGAAGAATCTCAGTGAGCTGGAAGAAAGTGTTAATCGTTCCACTAAGAAAACGTGGGAATGATGCTAGTGAGACGGCATTGTAGAGCTATTGCCTTGAGATAACACGTGTGTAAATTGATGAAAACGGATGGGTAATGAGAGGCTAGGGGAGCTACTGGAAGAAGGGGTATGGTGGAGACGCACCAAAACTGACTGAGGAGAGGATGGGACAGCTTGGAGGATGAGATAAGAAAATGTTTTGTTTTATGGGAGCTACTGGACTAATTACACGACATGAGGAAGACTACAAGGAGTCAGTAATGCAACATTAAGGATACCAAGTGCTCTAAAACCTCAAAGAAGAAGAAATAGAAGGTATGAATGCATGTGTCATGAGTTATGCTGTTTCATGGTTAATAGCAATAGCTAAAAATACTATACTATAACTATAATAGCTGTACCTGCTCTTAGCCAACCACAAAAAAAGGTAACAACAAATATATGACTAGGTCTTCAAGATAAGCAATAAAATATCTTAAAAGATATTTTAGCCTTTAAATGATGAAGCACACAATTGCATTTGATGTGATTTTATTACTCAAATTTCCTGTCAAATATGACATATACCATTCTTAAATATATTACTTCTTTTACATAAAAATACATTATGAAAAATAATGATTGTGCTGAACTCATCTAAATACTGTATCCGTTTATAGAAAACACACAAATACCAAACAACAAAAATGTGTTGATTAAAAAACAAACAAATATCTTTACACGATAAAAGAGTCTTTGGCTTAAACTGAAACTCCCCTTTAAACATAACTCACTTATTTTTATGTGTTGCTAGATATTGGTTAGTTAAATAGGCATATAAACAGGGTCAAGACCAATCTGTGATATGGAGAGACTTGCACTGGCTCTTTTTATAATGACATTACATGGGTAGCAGACATTGTAGATTTTCTCATATGAGCACGGCCTTTGAGTCCATGACACTTTAAATTTCACAAAGTATGGCTTTTTGTTTTTTGTAGCTGTAGAAAAGTTGTAAATATTCATGTTATGTCTATGAACTTTTACATTACATTTGTTAATTCAGTTTTAAGGCTGACCTCCCTTTTACTTGCTAATGTAGTAGCTACACAACATTTTATTAAATCGTCTATCATTCTGTTTTAAATTGTAGGTAAGTTTAGTATAATACGGTACTACATCTGTTATCACTTCAACAAAAATACACTTTTAATAGTAAAGTTACAGCGATAATTAAATGCTAATTGTTACAAATATGCATAAAATACTGTAGCCGAAGAACTTTCTCATTATATAATCAAAATTCATAACCTCTTTCACTTAATCGCTGCCTCACATTGCATATTTAAATTACCATGATGCCACTAACACTTAAACCGCGACTCTTACATTCTACTACATTGCTGAAGACCTTCTCAACTGTTTTTCCTTCAGCTTTAAATGTCAATGTAGAGACACTTGGATCCAAATAACACTGTGGTACATGGATTGTCACTCACACAGTTTGTGAAGTTTGTGGTACATTGTGTGAACAGGATAACAAATAAAATAACAACTTTAGCGATAGCAAGAAAACAAACCAAACCAAACAAAAACACTCCCAAAACTCTTACCTCAATCTCATTTGGCAAAGGTTACTAAAGTTATTTCAGTCTTTGGCATATCGAAACATTCCTCTCTAACTGTTTACTCATAAACAGTACTTTCTGTGTATCTGTCAGATGTACCTCGCAGATCTGGATTCTGTTATAAAAAACAGTCATACAGCAGAGCACATTGGTGCCACCTGTTAAATGCAAGCAAAAATGTAGTTACACACACAAACTTCATTGACAAATCTGTCACAATCATGTCAATATCTCCCCCAGATCGCAAAAAGTCCAGAGATTTCAAATTCTCCTGGCCTCTCATCTGTGTAGCTGTGGTCCCAGCATAACTTTGTTGATAAAGTTGACAATGGCCACAGCTGGCTGCTCGGGATCCATCTCTGCAAACAGGTGACACACGTTCTCTGTAGCACTGCCTGTCCGCCTCGCCACAAAGCCAAACATCCTGCAGCAAAAAGGGAGACATTGGACGTCAAAAGATGGAAGACAAAATGATATTTGACACTGAAAGGAACCAAATTTTGTCTCAAGAAGTCAGAGTAAAGCATAATCTGATTGTGATTAATTGCCATGCAAAAAAGCACATATTTAGTCAGCCGGTAATATCACTAGCAAAGAAAAACACAGTATGACGTAACCACTTACTTGCTTGACGTGCTATCAGAATTAGTCCACCTGAAGCACGGGTACACAGATAGAGACACAGAGACAAAACGTAGTAAAACATGAATAACAAAGACATGGAGACTGTGTTGCAAAAAGTAGGCCCTGACTAGCAGTTTAAATTACCCTCGCAGACACTCATCTCACAGAGAACTTATATTTAGAAAATATAAGTAAATACAGAAAGTATTTGTGCAGCAGCATTAGCAACAGCAAGCACACACATGTTACGGCATTTACTAAAGATAATCAGCAACATGTAGAAGCACATATAGTTTTTATTAAGATCATACTGTCAGTGTTTTTTATGTTCGTCTCAGTGACCCACCTCTGGTTTTGGGGGTCAACACTGCTGAAAGTCACACTGCTGATTGGGTAGTGTCTTCTGAAAAACAGCCTGTGTAAACGCAAACATTATTATGACTCAGTGGTCTTTGGCATTAGCTTTAAGGATACTATCAAGAAAGTTTTCTGTCAAACTAGTATTGCACAACAAGTTTAACGCAATAACAATTACCAATTTTTATAAGTTACCAGTTACAGCCACTGAACTAAAAAAGTCATAATGTTGCTGAGAAGTAAGATTGATGTGTCTACGATTTACCTTCTTTTGCTGTCTGTTAGAGTGATGCCCTGAGCGGACACTTTGAAGTGGACCATTGTTGCCACTGGACGTGGACTCAGAGCCAAAGTACACTTGGTTGCCTTGGAAACTGCCTCGGGCCCCGTCAATGACTCTGTTTCCACAGAGTTAAGATACAGCACGTTGCAAGCTTGTTTGTGGGAGAGAAAATACAGACTCCCATAAGCACAGGTGTTGTTATGGCTCAGTGCTACGAAAACACGAGCCTTGAGCGATCTCTGCTGGTCAAATGTAAGAACTGCAACCATTGCATTGCACGTGAGAGAGGTCCTCTATGGAAAGTCAAATAATACAGAATCACCAAAAAAACAAAACGTGCTACCTGCTCCTTGTTTGAGGAGGTCAGCCGCTGTGCTGGTGTTTGATGCAGGCTGCATCTCCTGAAGCTCCCCGACCAAATCTGAAATATGAAAGTCTTCCATTACGTAACGATAGGATCTAAATTATTGAGGATCTAGTCTGTAACTGTTGTAATAAACTGCTCTTCTTTGAAGTGTAGTTGTTCTTGCTTAATAAATAAATCTTATTTTAAAAGGGGGAATTAATTTGGGACTAAAAAGCACAACATCTAAATGTACTGACACTAATTTACCTTTTTCAGGGATGTGAAGGGCACATGGAAGAGAGATGGGAGTAATTGAATGCTGATACACAAGGGCAGATAAACTTCCTAAGACGAAGACAGAAAGAGAAGTGGGTAAGAAGGAAACCCTTGTCAAAACACTTGTCAATCAGTTTCAGTATCTCGTGTACAACAAAATATGTGAAACGTATTGCAGCAGTTGTGTCTCCAACATAACTGACCGAAGTAGGACTCATTCTGACAGCCCTTGATCTTCACTCCCCGTGGCCCTGTCTCGATGAGGAAGTGTCTCACCAGCTGTTCCAGAGGATCCCCTAGGAGAGAGGAGGGGAGGGGGAGAAGGGAGGGAACAAGGATGAAAAATAAGGCAGGCTGTCTTGCTGCACATCATATTCTACAAAGATGAATGAACAAGAAATATGAGATTCTGATTTCTAGACAGACTTACCAAAAGCATAATGTCACCATTTTCTTTGATCACTGTTGTGCCTCATTTGTGTTTTTCATTTCATGCATGGCAGAATGCATCAGAAATACATAAAAACGTATGTCTACCATTGTCATGAGTTGTTCTTGGGTTGGTTAAAAAACAGCCCTAAATATTAGATATTGTTTTACTTCGTCATTACAACAGCAAATAAGCACTTTTACAAGGTAAATTTAATTACACATGATTGGATCATGAACTTCTTCATAAGTACTACTTAAAATCTTGATTGTTTGTTTTCTGTGATTTAGAACATTTATTTGCTGGCAATTATCTCAAACCAACCAAACCAATCAGCAGTCACTTCAGATGTTAGAACAGGCTTAGTAGATGAAGGAAAATCCTGTAATTAATTAACCCTTCAAGTAGGCCTACATATACCGGGATCAAAGTGTTCTATACATTGTTTGTTGACTTGTCATAGTAGGAAAATCACAGTTGTTGCTTGAACCTGAACTGATGCAGCTAAATTGAATTCAGCCAGCATTACTTTTAGTACTTACACTTGTGCTTTTTTCTTCTTTCCTGTGACTTGTTAAAAAGGCCTATTGGAAGGTATATAATTGATATTAACAACACATTCATAATGGATACCTTTGCTGCCAATGATATTGGCATTAGGAGGTGGGGTGGCCACCTTGAGAGCCAGGCCGTAGGCCCCCTGGAAGGAGTTACTGTCTCTGATGAGGAAAGTTCCTGGCTCCTTGTCCTTCAAAACAGCTATGGCTATGGTAGAGAGGACACATTATAGTAGGGGTGTTGTAGTGCTAAATAAGGGTTGCAGTAATGACAATATATGGGTTGCATGTCTAAGGTCACTATGCTGTTTCTGGTATAAAGTTTCACTCTACTGTATCAACTAAACATTAATGGTCAAAGACAACTGAAATGTTTGGTAATGACAACTACAGGCATTCCTCATTATAACCCTCACCTTGGTCTCTGGAGATACCTGGTTTGTACCAGTACTTGGAGCTGTCCTGGACAAACTTGGCATTGACCCTGATGTCTGCCTCCTCCCTACAGCTCTGCTGCACAGACCCCTGTCTTTCCTCTCCCACAGAGGGGGAGAAAGTGACGTGGTGCGTGGGGGAAGGGGATGAGGAGGCTCGGAGAAGAGAGTTGTGTCCGTTCAGGGATCCTGGTGAGCCTGAAAGCCTTTTCTTCTCTGGGAGTGGTGGTTGGATGGTGGGGATGGTGACTGCAGTGTACCCGGTGTATGGTACATGAGGGACATTTAGTAATGGGTAGTAATAGGATGCTATGGGGAAGGTTGGTGTGTGATATCCGTCGGGCACAGGTGACGGTGGTTTGGTGTCGGTGGAGCTGTCTCTGTCCGGAGTCAGTCTTTGTCCTGCTACCTCTGTAGCTGATGTGGAGCGCTGGGGAGAAGACTGGAGGTCTGGGGAGCCAACGGGAGTATTGGGGGAAGTGGTGGAAGGACTAGAAGTGAGACTGGCTGAAGGGTTCATGGATACAACTCTGCTGCTGCCAGATGGGGTATTGCTAGGAAGGGCAGAGCCATTCAGTTGCACTTGGACTGGGGGTATGATGACAGTCGCATAGTTTGAGGTCTGTAATTGGTTAGATCCCTGTGCACTTCCTGTTGCACCAATCTTACCATCAGAGCTCAAACTCAGCTCACTTGAGGGTTGTGTGGAGCTTATGGATATGTTGGAACTTTGGGTTTGCAGTTCTCTTGGTACTGATGTAACAGTTTTGCTGCTATTTGTGTTGGACTCCAGATGTGCAGAGGTTTCTTGGCTTTGCGCAGGACTGTCAGCAGTTACACTAAGGAAAAGGCAAAGTATGGGAAAAACAAGATAACTATCTACAAATCTAGAGAAATGTAATTTTATTTTCAGCATTGGTAGATGTCTGAAGGTTTCACCCACCTGTATTCTGTGTGTGTCGGGCTGCTTCCAATAATTGTGTAGTCATTATCAGAGTCCAGTCCAGGGGTGCTTGACAGGCAATTGGAGTCCGATTTCGCCTCTGAGCCCTGGGATATGTCATCCTCCACATCACTCTTGGGCTTTTCCACTTTGAGAAGAGAGATAAAACGACATGAGTTGAAGTTATAACAAAAATTAGAAAAATAAGTGATACAGTGTAACAAACATGTTATTTCAGTGTAAAAGAGTCCCCACTGTATCCGTTCACCTTTGTGATGCTCAGCGGGCTGCTGGTCTCTAGATCCAGAGAGGGTCTCGGGCAACCTGCCTCTCCCAGGAGAGGGGCTACCAGCAGGCAGAGGCGAGGCTGATCCAGAGTGGTACCCTGAGACATAACCCCGGCTCTCATGGCTCTCGGCTGGGGAGGACTGATAAGGAGAGCAGGGACAGGAGTGGCGTGGCTGTGGAGGGGTGTGGTACCCACTGCTGCCTCCATCCCGCACCTCTATCAGAGAGTGGGGGCTAGGGTATCCCGGGTGAGGTCCAATGGCATATCGAGGTTGCTCCGGGATTGGACCCTGATCCAAAGGGGAGTGGCACACGCGAAATGTTGGCATGGCTGATTTGCTCTGCCAGAATTCTGCCTCTTTTGCCACCTCCCATGGATTTTCATTTTCCCATAGTGGGGACACCTCTCTTGTTCGTTGTAACCCTGCTCCTTGGGACCAGTGTGGGCTTTCTGATTGGTCAGGGTGCAAAGAGTGGAATGATCTGACTGAGGTGGACTGGTGCTCTCGCCTGCTGGAGCAGTCCCGACATGGGCAACCAGGGGACGGTGCTGGAGGGCTGAAGAACATTTCCCTGTAAGGGCTCGAAGGCAGTGACTGATGGGAGAGATGGGAGGCTGGATTGTGGCTGGAATAATGGAAGAGGTGACACTCTTCACCGGTACAGAGTCTGTTTGAGGCAGGGAGGGTGTGGCTGTGTGGGTGGGTGTGTTCCAGGGTGGAATAAGGGTAGTAAGGCCTGTGGAGACAGGGCAGGGGTGGGGGTGGACGTTCCCATGGTAACTCAGGTAAAGGATGGGCACTGTGGCGATGGCACAGTTCCATATGAGTTGAATGAGGAGGCGGAGACACAGATTTGGACGTTAAGGCCGGCATCGTTTGGCTTTTTGGATGGTTTTTAATACTGTTGCAACGGCCGAGACAATGCCCGTTAGGAAGGCAGGGCCCTCGTTCCCTCTCCCATCCGACATCGCCACACTTTGTACCTGCTCGACTACAGCATGATGGCTCTCGCCTCAAGCCCCCAGGACTTGATGGGTCATCATCATCCAAAATTGCCGTCTCTCTGTCCTTTTCTTTCCCTCTTGTTTGCTCATTTGCTCCAACTTCCCCCTCTCCTCTCCTCAATGGACAGTCAGTGTTCTGTCTTTCTGGGTGGTTTATGTACATAGAGGCATCTTCCAGGTGATCAGAAGCGACAGAGGAGTCAGAGATGTAGGTTAGAGGCTGGGGCTGGCTGGGAGTTTGAGGCTTGACTGTTGGGCTGCTAATGAGGCATCCATTGAGTGATGCTGCCGAGGCAGTCGAGCCCAGCCCGCGACGCTTCTTCACCTGGGCGTACAAGCTGCCGTCCAGAGGGCCCTTCGTATGACAGATATCTGACAGAAACAAGAAGAGATTGGGATATGATGTTTGATTTTACCATCTTATTTTTTAACATCTGTGTGTGTGTGTGTGTGTGTGTGTGTGTGGGGTACATATCTTACTTTCTATGCTGTCTTGGTGGTGCAGATTGAAGTTCTCATAAGAATCCCATCTGACCACAGGGTCTGAGGTGTTGTAGTCCACTTTGATGAAGGTGTCATTCTTGCGGTATTCTCGACCTTGGTAAGCAGACATTTTGATGTGAAGCATATGAAAATGAAAGAAAGAAAAGAAAGAGATTGGACTGATGCACTAATGAGAATGACCGAAATGCACCAAAATGCAATAAAGGATGCAGTGACAGACAGACAGTTGATAATATTCACCTTTCATTTTTTCTGGGCCATTAGTGAAGAGAAACTCGACTGTAGCATCTGGAGGGAACCTGTCATCTACAGAAAGACCGGCATAAAGACAATGACAAAAATATCCAGACCGAAACTACAGAGACTGATTAAAAACATTCAAGCAAAAGTGGAAATACCGAAGTCAATAAATAAAGATTCTAGCTTTCACTCTTATAATGGGAACATATCACTTCAAAAAGATGTGGTGGCATGTAGCACTTGTCATGAGACAAGAGCTACTTAATGAGCCATGTAGAAGTACTACTGTTTCATTTAAACTGACACTGTCATTTGATATTTGTCTTAAAATACACACAAACACCACAAT
>JAPMOB010216665.1:1618-14433 GCA_029875015.1 Lepomis gibbosus | reverse complement strand
CCCCCAAACAAAGCAGAGCGGTGCTTGTGGAGCGATAAAGACGAGAGCACAGGAGATTGTGCTGGATGTAGTCCAGCTTTCAGCACTCATACAAGTCTTCAAAAATCAGAACGGGTAGGGAGAGAGCATGGAAATGTTTTTGGGAAAATCTAGAGGAAGAGCTGATGATCTGCTTTGGTCAAGTCCTGATGTGCATATGGAACATTCTCATTCAGCCAAGTTCCTCGTGAAAAAATAAAAAAGGTTTCGGTTTTGTGGGGGAAAAAAAAAAAACAAAAAAAAATGAGTGTTCAAAAAACCCCAATCCCAGACCAGAACGCTGGGCCGAGGCCATTCTCGGAGGCTGCTCTCACTTAGACGCGCACTGAACAGAAATTCCACACAAATTACACAGGCCAGGCTGAGCTCCGATGCTTTTGTAATTGCCTGCGCAGCCCTGCCCAGAAAATAAAAGACAAAAAAACTAACAGAAAAATGTGGGCCTTGATGATGACCAAGAAAAGCAGACGGACAACAAAAGGAGAAAGTCTTTGGTTTGTCTGTGACAAGGACAAAAGACAGGACGGTTTCATGTCTATTGGCCACAGTCATTGCTAGTCTACATGCACATAATAAAAAACATCACCTCACATCATTTTTGCACGGGTTAGACTTATTCACACACGTCCGCAGTCTAAATAATATCCGTCATTATAAAGCCATGATCTGCAGGCAAGTGTTACTCAAACCCACAGGACTTTATTTTAAATTCTACTCAACATCTCAAACTTTCCATTGATACCAAAAACGCAACACTGAATTACATAGAAACAGGGACTAAATGCTGCGCAAGACATCTACAATTCCCATTTACAGTAATGGTGCAGCAATAAAAACATTTGCATTCTGGATAAGAGTGTAAAGAACTGATGCCAGGTTTGGTTACTGACACTACTATGTTAGTTGATAGAGTCTCAGTCCCCAATCCAAAACAATACTTTTCCAATACCTTACTTTGAGAACAAAATCTTTAACAGTCATTTAAGAAAAGAAGCCAAAGTCAAATGCTGTCTAAATAAAAGAACCTGCCAAAGAAAAATAGAAAAAATGACCAAACTACTAAGAAGTATTTAAGTTTAATGCCCAGCCCTGCACAGTGCAAATGTGATATAGTCTCAATAAAAGTGACAGTGGACTCAATGCATTTGCAGGTCACTGTTTCCACTTGACAAAATCGTGAGTAGGCTGATTTTCTTGCCCTGATTGTAAGAGGTAGCTGGATTTACTTGGAGAGCAGAGGATTACAGCAGACCAGGTCAAGGAAACAGGACTGCAGGCCAAAGTCTGAGAGGCAGAGACTCCAGCCTAGATTGGAGAGCTGCCAAAAAGCTGAAAATATTCATCATTAGAGGTGTTCCGTGGTGCTTTGTAGATCACCAAGGGTAGGCTTGTGATGTAACTGGGCTCATCCTATGCCTGTGGAAATGCTTTGTTTTTCATTTTTAACACTTCCAATTTGGCAGACAGAGCACAGTAGATAAAGAGGAAGGCTGTGGGATGAGATGCGCCTAGGCTGGACTCAAACCCTGGAAGCTGTGACTACATACTCCCCGTCCTAATCCCCTGAAACCGATGCACCTAATAATGTGTTATGTTATGTTACGTTAACATTCAAGCCACAGGCTGAGATTGTGTCAAGAGTAACACAAGCACCGCCATGCTGAAAATAGCGCTCGACACTCGGGCTGATCCAGAGCAGAATGTGAAAGCAGCCTGCAGCAACTCGCAAAATTAATTAGAAACATTCTCTGATATTTAATTAATCCCTAATACAGATGAAACACAAGCAATTTGCAGCAAGACCTTGGCCAAGCAAGCACCGGATATCTGATTATGATTGTAAGATAGCTGTGGTGCCCAAAACACACATTTTGCTATCATTTAATTATGGTTTAGGACCAGGGCTGGGAATATCTCCGCTTTGAACAAAAACACAGACACATTCAACTGTAAAAGAACCAAGAGTCTGGGACGGGTCACAGCTGGCCCGAACCGTCGAGCTAAATCCAGAGAACTGAATACAGCCTTGATGAGATTGTTCAGTCAATAGGCTTGAAGTGCCACCTAACCCAATAATGCGCTCAAAGCGACAAATAACATGCCTTTGTGGGACGGCAATCCACAGGAAAAAGCCCTGCGTGTCGTTCCAAGTGGCTGTGTAAACACGCTCCTAATCCATCAAGCCCGAGAGCGGCTCAAGTGATGGGATGTGGAGATGTAGAGGAGCAGACACACTCACACCACAAACACACGAAAGGACCTGTGAGGAATTAACCGTGAGGTGGAAATGCTGCATGAATCCTTCAAAAAGCACAGGTGACCGGAGCGTGCTGGCTGGGTTAAAGAAAAATAAAGTGACAGACGCACAGAGATAAAAATATAACACAAACAGAGCCTTTCCTGTGTGAGGCTCGACTGCTAAATTTGGATCAGAGGAAACTTTAATGATCCCCATGAGAAGACTTGGCACATGGTACGCATAAGATGGTAAGCACACACTATTATTTTTACTTACTGTGTGCTGCAGTGTTGACGTGTTTATTTTGTTTTCCACGAGGAACAATGATCTGGCTTGTGTTGTTGATTAACTGATTTATCAGTTAATGTCAGAAAACCTTTAAAATGCCCATCACAAAGTCCCACAAACTAAAGGTGATGTCTTCAAATGGCTTGTTTTGTCCATCAAACTGTCTAAAACCCAAAGATATTCAGTTAACGGGGATGTAAAACAGGGACAAGCAACAAACCCTCATATTTGCTGAAAGCAGCTATTTTGTGGGCATTTTTGCTTGATAAATAACTCAAATCCTCTGTTGATAATCAAAACGGTGTGACCAACCAATTAATCAACTAATCTTTTCAGCTCTAATCTGTGTGTACTATTGTAAAACTTGTCAACAAAGTCACAAAGTTCGGTTAAGTTTTTTGCTCTCACCTTCTTGCCCGTGGAGCCGGTCTTGGAGAGGCAGGACTTTGCAAGCGAAAGGTACCCGCCGACGACCTCAATCTCCTCCACAGCGGGGTAGCGTTTCTTCAGCAGGGTGCCCAGCTGAGCGTACGGGGCCTGTGGGGGTGTAGACCCCGGTGGAGCCTCACTTGAGGCTTCCTGTTGGGGCTCAGGTGAGCTCGGCTGGGCCTCGGGCTCCCGCCTTCGTGTAGGCACCACGGTGAAGGTGTTCCCCTTTCTCCTCGGCGCCATGGGGCTGGGAGCAGGGACACGCTGCGGGGGCTCCACTTCAATGTCATCTATGTTTGTTACAGGCAAATGATCCACGGAAGGTTGTTCTGGAGCTGGGGAGGGGGTTGATGGGACAGGAGAAGGGGCAGGCGAGTCTGAGGGAGCCGGAGAGAAGGAAGGTGAGGACGGGACAGCCGGAGAAGAGGGGGGTGAAGACAGAGCAGGTGGAGAGGGACCTGCGGTTAGAGTAGGAGATGGAGACACAGGTTCTGGGGTCGGAGGGAGAGCAGGACTGGTGGCAACAGAAGGTGATGGTTCAGGCTTGGATGTCCTCCCCAGTTTCTCGACGTCCTTCTCCTCATTCCTCTTGGAGGGTGTCAGAGTGGGTACAGGGGCATCGGAGACTGGCACTCCTGGCGGGGGAACCTCTGCCACTCTATGGGAGGGGGAGGACTTGACGGGACTGGACAGTACTGTGCTGTCTGCTGCAGATGAGGCTGCAAGACGCCGCTTGGGGATCACTGTAAAGGAGTTTCGGGACTGCAGCCGCAAGTTTGCAAGGGCCCGTGCCTGGGTATCCCCATCAGGAATTCGGTCGAGGTCTGGCTTTGTGGAGGGGCGGATCTCAAAATCAGGTGAGGAGCGCGACACCTTGGATGAGATGGGGCTTGAGGGGGACTCGGCACGGGCACGAAGGATCTCCGGAGAGCATGGCACCTTGGGTTTGGGTGGCACCTCGACGCCCTCCCAGTCTCTCTCTCTGGTGGGCTTAGTTTGCACCCTGTCTGGCTCCTCTCTGGGGGTGACGGCTGTGCCACAGCCTCCACTCTCCTCAAACCGCTGACGGAAGGAAGACACAGACTGAGAGGGCCCGGTGGTGCGCTGGGGGCTGCCCAGCTCAGAGACAGTAGGCTGTGGCTTTGGTTTGGAAGACCAGGGACTCTGGAAGACAGGTGACGATGGCTGGCTACTGCCCAGGGTGACGCATGGGCCTGGCCTGGGCTTTGGCACCAGATCTGGCTGTGGCTTGGACCAGAGTCTTGGCCTGCTACTGGCACTACAATCCAGGTCCAGCAGGTTCTCTGTGCTGTGGGACTTCTTCTGCAGCTTCCCGTAGTTGCTGTCAAACTTCTGCAGCATCCGGCTAACCCTGCCTTGACCCTCAGCAGTCTCATATGATAGGACGTCATGATCAGGGCGGCCCAGGGTGCTCAAGTTCTCCTCACTCTTGCTTAACGTGGTGTCATAAATTACCACTTCCTTGGCTCTTATCTCAGTGACAGCACTCCCTCTCCGGTCCAGGAGGTCGTTCAGAGAGCTATAGCTACTGACACCGTTTTGTTGCCATTTGGACCCGGTCTGTACTCCACCCGCTTCCGGAAAGTAATCCGGATCCGACTCAATTATGATAATATTCTCTGCGCGGATGGTCCGTATACCGGGTACACTGCCGTACAGCTCTAGGATGTGCTGAACCGGACGAGCGGCGTTTTCTCGGTCTTGTCGCCTCCTCCGCTCCTTCTCCAGTTTGATGAACGGGTTCTCCTCCAGCGGGCCGAGGCTTTCCTGGAGCACCAAACTCTCCTTCCTTTCCGCGGCCGTCGGTCGTGGCTCTTTGTTGTTCGCGAAGTGCTGGCTGGCTGTGGTGATGGTATAGTTCCGCCCGGACCCGCCGCTCGCTCCGCTGTCATTCGAGGGTCCGCTGCTGCTGCCGTTCACGTTTCCCGTCAACTCGCCGTTAAGCCGCTGCGGGCCCGCACCGCTGGGGCTTGTTTCCACGGAACCAGCTCCTCCAGACCCGCCGCCCTTCGCTTTCCTCCTCTCCAGGATCTCTCGCTTCCAGGCCGGCATCCTCGGGCTCTCTTGCCCGGCCTCTTGGCGGAGGACGCGCACCTCTCCTCCGCCAGACATTGCTGAGGACTGTTCGGAGGGGATGAAGAGGAGAGAGGCAGGCTCCGAGGCGGTTTTGCCGCGGTCCGGTGCGGCTCTAAAACCTGTATCCGGCTCTGACTGTACCTGCAGAACCGATCACCGCACACTCACACACATCCTCGCCGTCTCTTTTTTTTCTCTCTCTCTCCTCTCCCTCTGCTCCCTCACTCTCTGGCTACTTCTGTCTCCACACAGCCCCTGAACGCGGCCCCGCCCCTCCGCAGCAACACGAGCGGCTTCGTCGGTCCCATCCGCTACTTGATTGGTCGTTATGGTTTCCAGACACGCCCCCTCCCTCTGTGTAAACTGCCGCACATTGAGGCAAACCACTCCCGTTTCTATTGTTGACTGGGTAAGGAAGGCATGTCAATCAAAAGTGTTGCGTTCAGGTTCAACCCGCCCCTCCCTTTTGTGTTTACTAAAATTAAATCTCTCAGTAGATGGGTTTTCTATTGAGTGACTATTGTTTGTAGCCTACCCATACTGCTCCATTTAATGTTTAATTATCAGAAATACGATTTTTTAAAAATCAAAACCAACAATAGGCTATAGGATATATTATTGCAAAAAGCCAGTTTTTTTTAATTTATCTCTATTGTATCTACTGTATATAGCGTACAGAATAGTGACTTCTTTGTGCATTTTTTTCCTTTAGTAGGTTTCCCAATAATGTTCCAAATTCATTGGTTTTTTAAATTTTTTTTCATATAGTTTTCGTTTCCAACCCGCATCCAGCCTTACGCTAACCATGTTGCAGTCTAGGTACACTGAAGCCCCAGGTTGTTCTTGTTAGTATGCTAAGTAGAAAATATCCAGTGCCAGGGGGAGGCTGACGACTGTTCATTCAGCATTGACCGGTGATGCCACCTGTCGATAATCCGGCTGCAGTAAACACAGCAGCTGAGATGTAGCCTGCTGCACATGAATCAGCACTAAGAGGGCTATTCTTGGGTACTACAAGAGATTACTGTACCTCGTCAAATATTTATCACCGAACCACAATTAAGAGCATCAAGACTGAGGTGCGCAGAGGAATAACATGATCAAAAGCATAAAAGAAATAGGTCTAAATGTCTCTCTGCCTGATTGTAAGTTGGTTTGAAAGAAATTAAAGCACATCCGAGTGGTGTCAAAAGGAGTTTTCAGACTATCACAGACACATTTCTTCTTATCTGATTGTGATATTTCTTTGATGTTGACTTTAAAAGTGTAATGTTTAAATCTAAACGGACAAAACACTCAATTGATGGATTCAATCACTGAACATGTCTACATGCAGTTATAATGCGGGCCAGCTTTGACAGAAACCACTGTGACTTAGTACTGACTTTCACAGCGCGTTGATTTACTGTAAAACAGAGGCAGGTGTGATTTGTTCAATGATGTACCGGCTATGTATATGTGCTAATACAATAAAAGATAAATAGCGGTATACCACGCCCATATAAAAACACCAATAGCGCCTCCTTGTGGCCAGGGAGACTAAGACCAAGTAACGGACTTGATTTCTCTACCTTCCTAGACGAACTACTTAGCTAAATATTTATCAGACAACATCGGTTAAATGTTGATGGTTTATTTACAATATGATAAGGGTACCAATAACAAGAACATAAACAAGATATGACGAATTTCTCTCCAACCAACATAATACACAGAAATTCACACGGGGAATTCCCTTAAAATGAGGCCTTAAATACATGCAGCTATACATAAGGTAGGAGCAAACAACAAATCAAATACATTACATACTGTACAAATAAACAGCAATATCCAGAGAAGACGTGTGCACACAATTGACTGATCATGGAAAACACATTGAGTTCTTCTACATTGGGGGTGAGAAAGTGAACCGACAGCAAGTTTCAGAACCAGCGTCTTGCTGTTCAGACCATTATCATGATGGAATTGCCAAGGTAGGCAACTTTGGTGGGCATAAATGTGTGAGCAACAATCCCAGCAGCAAGTGTGACACAAGATATTAAACCTAACCAAAGTGTGCGCCCAAAGCAGTGTCTTCCGCTTGGAAAAAGCAACAAAGCTGCAGCAATTCCTTGAACTCTGTTACCTGTGACAGTCGCCCGAAAAAGGTGCCTGGGGCATTACAGCTTTTTGGTTTCACCAGTTTATTAAATTTGTGTGCACGTGTGCATTAAAACATAACTCAGGTATAAATTTTCCTCATGGCTCATTGTCTTCTATTGATTGGACAATTTTAAAAAGGCACACAATGTCCCAGACACACATTTAATGATCTGACTCCATGTATTCCTAAAAGTATAAAAAACATACAGCCATAATCCATCCGGATTCAAAAGAGACAAAACACTGATCCATTGGTATTTGTTGTCTAGGTATAATTTACTTCCATTCAGTCTTCGGAATCAACTCAAGGTTCGATGTAGCAATAGTTACCGTTAAATATATTTACACTACATGGCGAAAATAATTTAGTCACCCTGTTATTCTCATAGATTATTGTTATCACTCCAAAACCGTACTGCTATAAACGGCCTCCACTCTTCTAGAGAGGCTTTCCGTAACGTTTTAAAACCTGGCTGCAGAGGTTTGCACCAACACTGATGTTGGGTGATAATGCCTGGCTCAGTCTCCATTCCAGTTCACCCCTCAGGGCTTTGTGCAGGCCAATCGAGTTCTTCCACACTAAACTGGAAGAACCATTTCTTTATGGACCTGGCTTTGTGCAGGAGAGCACTGTCACGTCACAACAGGAAAGGGTCTTTACCCATACTGTTACCACAAAGTTGGAAGCACACTATTGTCTAAAATATAACTATGCTATAGCAGTAAGATTTCCTTTCACTGGAACCAAGGGGCCCAAACCAGGAAAAATAGCCCATGGACACAAATATATATGACAGGGGTGTCAACATACTTTATGTATAGTGTATTTTAGCATTTAGCAACACATAGACAGTCCACCTTCTTTTTGTAAATACTGCATTAAAACTTAGTAAGAATTAAAAATTTGCGTTTGTTTTGAAGTTTTTGGAAACAAACAACAGAAAACTGGATTCTGGTGAGACCTGGAACACATGTTTTAAAACTCACAATTGCTTTTTTGTTAATAAAAAGAAAGTGGCAATGAGCCAAAACAATAATTACACCACAGTTATGCTTTAAATCTCTAATGGCAGATGAAGATTTCTCTCCTTTCCTGTGATGTCTGCGTGCGACTGCCTCTCCTCAGTTGACACGACACGCTCGTATCATCAGCAGCTGTAGCAGGATGAACAGCGGGGACACGATGAGGCCAAACCACAGGTCCCTGGCTTGCTCCTGCTCCGCCAGCTTCTGGCAAAGCAGCACCTCGCACACCAGCTTCAGGCTGAGCACCGTCAACACCCAGAGGAGCCGCAGCACCGCGAGACGCTTCTCATTCTCCTGGTAAAGACGGATGGACACGATGGCCGTGAAGTAGGTGCTGAGGCCGTCGGCGGCAAACAGCGGGACGAATACCAGCCACCAGCTCAGCGTGGGAGTGAACATGTCAGCTCGCAGAGCAACCAGCATGCTGAAGACCAGCAAAGCTAGCAGGTGGAGGAAGAGTTCAAAGGTGGCAAAGCCCAGCCACTGGACCAGTTCCCTCAGAGAGAACAGCATAGCTGGGGACAGCAGTGTCTCCAACCAGGGACGGACTGACTAAGGACGGCCAAGTCACGCACTGGCCAGGCCTGGTTAGGTGTGAAAGTGCTCCAGAGTTTGGGTGAGATGTTTCTGATTATGCCTGCGGAGGAATGGAGAGGTACTGCAGAGGTGACCCACTTCACTCTTGGCTACATCTTCAGATCCACCCTGAGGAGGGAGATCAGTCTCAGCCTCTGTGGAAACCCTGTATGATAAAGAAAACAGGACTTTAGAGCAGAGGATCCAATGTGCTTCATCTGTCAAACCTGATAAAGAATTAAACTGCGCATAAACCCACACACTGTCTGTACCTTAAAGTAGACAGGGCCCAAATCTATTTAAGCATCACTCACTAAATTAGGAAACAGCTAACGTTAGTGACGACGTGCAGTGATTTCAGCTATCTCTCTCATCATTCCATCACACTGTCAGTTCAATATTGAGCTTTATTAACCTCAGATAGATACCGGCTGATACAGAGTTCAACATGACACACCGTGTAACATTAACCAAACAGGTCGAGTCGAGCTACAGTGAACATATCTCGCTGATAGAGACTATTGTCCGATCCTTGTACAATGTAAGCTAACCACAGTCAGAGACGGTATAGGCCATCTAATTACCAACACAACGCACGTATAGGTCCATAGAAAATATATTTTGAAAATGTATTTTATTCTGTGACCACACATTACTGTACCTTAAGAAGAGACACGCGTTTTCTCCTCCATCTAGCTGGATGCGAAAGTGTCAGCACACAAAGCTAACAAGCCGATAGCATCGTAGCTTGGGCTTTTTTTCTCACCAGAAATCTCGCGAGTAAAACCGGGATCTTCTTCTTCCTCTTGTGTTTCATTGGCGGTTGGCAAACAACGATTAGGTGCATTACCGCCACCACCTGGTCTGGAGTGTGGCTTATAGTATTTTCTTCTCTTCTGGTGTTGGGCAAGGTACTTCCAAAATGTAATACATTATAGATTACTAGTTACTGTCATTTGAGAGTAATATTACAATATTACTGTCTTAGAATTGTAATTCTTCGCACAACTTTTGCGTTACTTTTGAGTTACTTTCACTGCTATTTAATGAGCGCATTAGTAGGCTAGGCTACGATACAGGGGTGCGTGCTAGTGATGTGCAGAGTTATATCCGCGGAGTGGGTAGCTCTTTGTAATGAAAATTAACCGTCTGATAAATAGCGGGGTGGTGGTGGATGGTGAATGTATCGTCTCCTCATTAAGAAAGTCCCTGTGCGCATTTACGCACTAGGTACAGCAGCATAACGTCATTGATTAGGCCTATTTAAATCTCCCAACACTCCGTCAGGATGAACTGACAGGAGCCTCTCTGATCATGAATATGTAATTCATTAAATCCCAAACACATTGCCTATGGAAATTTATAGAATTTTTTTGTAGAACGCACTGATTTTAGTAATGCTACTGCGTTACAGAAAAAAGCAATAGCCTACTGTAATTACTTTTGTAACACGTTACTCCCAACAATGATTATCATATCCTCTCATTCATATTAATTAGTCATATACTGTAATAGGATTCGAGAACAACCTACATTTTTTACAGAATATAATCTGCTGCCGTCTTTCTTCCTCATATTTCAGTGCAGCCAACCACAGCATGCTGTACTGCTTCTTCTTCCCCTGTTAGTCACAACTGCCTCAAATATTTTAACCTATTTTTAATAATATGAGATTTAGTCCAGTGCGTCCAAATCAATGTCTAGGCTAGTCTCCTTTTCCTTCTTGCACATCTCATTTCAACCACTTTCCTCTGATCTTTGTAAAACAATCATCCTTTCTTCTCCACCTCCCAGTGCTTCCACCACATTTCCTTTGATCGCTTTTTAATAATGCCCTTGATTTCTGTCTTCTGTCCTGCCAAGGTGGGCAACTCACTTTTTGGGGCCTCCTGTGCAACCATAGACTGTGCAACCTTATCTGCCATTTCATTTCCTGTGATAGGTTGGTGGGTAGGTACATTTATTGTCATAATATAAAAAGTTATATAATGAAATTGAGCTTTGTAACTCCCTTGTGCTACATAGCAGACAATATACATAATCTGGCATGGGATGTGCCCAGCCCTCCGGTCCTGGTCCGGGCGCATCCCATGCCAATTAGTTTTTTAGTCAGGATGCTTTCTATTGCTCCTCTGTAAAAGCTGACAAGAACTTCATTCATTGTTTCTTTATACAACAAGATGAAGATACCGAACGCCTCACCGGAGAGAGAGAGAGGGACAGAGAGAGAGAGCTATAACAACAATTAAATAATTTCCACGTGATGTTTTTCTTTATATCGGTCCGGCTTAATGTAAACAACAATCCAGTCAGAAGGTGGCGGTAGTGCGCAGCCACGTCGGCCGCGAGCCCTCGGTCAAATTCAAAGAAGAAGCCCTGTCACAGTGAGGAGAAGTCGGCAGCTCTCACCCTCACAGACAGGCTCACAGGTAGGTAAGATGTTTTTTTTTTATTAATTCTGTGTGCAGTTATTGCTGCGGGTTGTGGGTAAAACTGTCCACGTTCATTACATAATTAGTACGAAGGTGTTTTCCCAGCCAAGATAACACAATGACATGTTACAGTAACTGTTAAGTTGAACTGCTCCTGCTCTGGGTAAAATAGCTCGCGAGCACACACGAAAATGCCAAAAAGGAACCCACATGTTCACGTTTAAGATATGTAGCGTGTTTAAAGTTAAATCGAGCTAAATCTAACTAACGTTACTCCACGAAGCAGAAATGACCCGTCATCTTAAAGTTGCAGTTTTGGCTTCTGCCACTTTGCTCCAGAGGTCAGATCATGTTAGCATTAACATTACAGATACACTGTAACGTCATAATAATATCACAACACGGTACATTGCTTTCTATTATTAGTCCTGTATTTTCTTTTCGTGTGAAGTCTAATCAGTGTCTGTATGTTTTACTAATGCTGATGTCAATTCAGGTGCAGCGCGTTCATGTTGAGTGTTGTTCACGGTGATCTGAATAGTCAAAATGATGTTCAAAGCAATGCATTGTGGTCCAGTGTTATGAATTACAGATGATCAAACTCTTGATATAAAAAAAAGGACAACAGGAATTTGTGAAATCATTACATGATGATCACAGTCTGATTTACTGAACAAACAAAACCAGCCTTATGGTCTCTTATTCAAAAGGAACTTGCTGTGCAAAAGAAAGTGGAGGGATGTAGTGTCATGGGTGCTCAGAAAACACATGTGCATGGAGGAAAAATGGCGAAACTTTCAGATAAAGAGTTCTTATTTAACAGAAAGCCTTTGAAAGCCTGTGGCCTGCTTTCTCTGCAATGAGACGGAGCCAAGCCACTGTTTAGAGAAGCAGCATCACGCATGCCTGGTCAGTTTGAACGGTGACTGAGCTGAGATGAAGCGCAAGAGTACGAAAGTGGTGTTTTGGCTCTGCTCGCAGACCTAACCTTTCCTGTGCCACTTTCTGTGTCATGTCACTTATGGTCTCTTGTTCTCAGGGTAAAGATGCAGACACCGGCGGAGTCGATCATCCACAGCGGCTATTTCCACCCGACCCTCCGTTACTGGCAGACCTGTGTCGCCGATTTAAGACCCGACAATCTCATCTACCCGATCTTCATCACGTAAGTGAAACATCTGTTTCCTACATATGTATTTAAATTACAGGGATATGAAAGAGCAAAGAAAACAAACAAGTGTAAAGAAGTTGGATGTGGCAGAGATCAGGGAAATGATTTGCCGCTCAGATTATTTGGGTGTATTCACCAAAAGTAGGCTACAGTGTTTCTGACATTAAGCTTAAATGATTTCAGTCTTGGTTCTTTGTCACTCTCTCCTACAGAGACAGTGCAGATGCAGTGGAGCCTATTGGCAGCCTGCCGGGACAGGCCAGGTAAGAGTCATAGCAACAAATCTTATCTTAGCCATCCCATAATTGCAAGCTGTGAGTTTCAGATCCTAACAACAAAGCACCTTCTTTTTCATGAGTATTTAACACATTTGTAA
>JAPMOB010216663.1:0-12394 GCA_029875015.1 Lepomis gibbosus | reverse complement strand
AGACAACCACATAAGTAAGGAAGTGAGACAACATGTCTATGTGTGGGCACTGTGTTTGCTTTGTCACACATGCAGGTATGTATGTCGAAATCTAAATGTGAGAAAATGAGGAAAGCATTGTAAGCTACTGAAATTGACAGATGTAGTCACACCAGTTTGTGTATATAATTAGCTAACATGAGTTCCACAAATGTTACTTAAGATGTGTAAGGTAGAGTGACAAAGCAAGGTTGTGTGTGAAGTGTGTCAAGGGCACCCACTGATAGCACATATAGTACATGCACAGTTGTATATCTTCTGTGGTTGCAAATAAGTGTGATGAAAAGTGTGAGGATATCATTGCACTGTATGTACAGGTTTTGTGTTGTGTAGGTTTACTTAATGTGTGAAGTGTGTGTTTATTATGCCCAGTGGCCTCTGTGTTGTCCAGAAAAAAATCTTGAAGAAATGTGGCGTCACTAAAAAACTGTAGTCTTTGATCATACTGTGAAATTTCCACCAACCAGCCAGTTTAAAGCTTCAACAACTACCAATTTCTGACTGTCACAAATTTAAAACCCCAGTATCTTACTGCTGCTACGTTCACAAATGAACTGACTGGAATATGACATGTAATGATGCATAATACCTTGGTGTGCTTGCATAATGTGGCTGCTAAGAACATATTTACCTCAGACTTTGCCAAATCTGCATTTCATATTACCCAATTTTCCCTGGCTGTAACTGGGTTAACACTCTTCTTCTCATCTTTTGAGGTGTTGTGGTGCATGTGCCAACACTTCCGTCAAATCTTGCTTATCGTTTTGCTACATTTTTAAAACATGACAGTGGCGTTGACAGATGAAGGTTTGTGGTGATGGTGACAGTTTATTAAATTTACATTGTAGCTCTAAGATTAGCCAGACATTTATTGCACCATCTGACATGCCTAATTATTGATATTGTACAGTCTTTGCAGATTTTATTAGACCCATCTTGCATGGTGTGACATGCAGTTATTTGGAAAATTGCTATCGCCGCACTGTCTAGAGGTACACAATTGAGCATGTGGACCTGTATGTGCTAATTAAACATATTCACCTTTTGCTCAGTTGTTACACACATTGTTATGCACATTTAATCTCTGCTGGCTTAAACCACTTCATCATGCTAAAATACACCGCCTTAACACACACACACACACACACACACACACACACACACACACACACACACACACACACACACACACAGTTGGCCTTGACAGGTTCATTCACACCCAAAGGGTGATCAACAGCACACACGCACATGCATACTCACGCACAGACACACACACATTCACAGAAACAGAAAGACTGACCTGCCCTGGAGCAACTTATTATGAAAGAGAATTTTCTACATTCCAGCCATGTCACCTAAAACCTGCTGTTTAGCATTTGGTGCTGGGAGCTGTCCATCCAACCACTCACTGTGTATGTGTGACTGTCGATAGGCCCATCTAATCTCATGCTTAAATCTTTAAGGCCAGTGAAGACATTACTCAGTTGTGTACATGTGTGTGCATTTCTGTGTTAGTGTGTGACAGGTTGTCATGTTATCCAGGAGCTTCTGCTAAGCTTAGTGTTGACATTATCTGCAGGAAAACCATGGTAGGTTTTGAGGAAAAGGGAAAATGGGACTAAAAAAGAAAGCTTGGTATAAGTAATTTTTTTCTGTTTCTGGTAATCTAAATGCTCCTCATTGGTGTTTTCAAGTGGTTATGTCAGCAAGTATTTCCAGCATGGATATACTGGGTGTAACTGACTATATTTACTCAGTTTGTCTGCTTTGCATTGTGACTTATGTTGTTTGAAACTGATCTACTGTGACCAAAAGACACTGGCTTAAAAGGTTTTGAACATCCAAAACACTTATTAGGAATCACAGAGGAATGTGAAACTTAAGCCATATATTTGAGTTTCTAATGCAATGCAATAACCTAAGTCCATTGCATTGCAGAGCTGCTTCTTGGATCAGTTTCAACTTTGGGATGACCTACATACTTACCATATTAGCACTTTACCATATTATGGTGGTATGTGTCTCACTTTTACAGAAGCTGAGAAATGTCATTCCTAAACCTGCTGTGTAAAGGATGGATTTTCAGATTATTATGAGGTTGGTGGTGAATCTTTTTAGTTTAATGTCTGCTTTGTTTATTTGATTCTGAATTCACAGATGCAGATCTAAACAGATTTACCATAGTTTGCAAATGTTAATCAAGTAAGTTAACTCCAAGTCAACCCAGGAAGTAGCTCTGCAATGCAATAGATCCACACAGGAACTTAATAATGGACCAGTAGGTTCATTTATACTATTTGTGAATTTGACTTGGCTGTTAAAAGGCAAGCAAACAGGCAAGATGGAAATGACAGTCAAAAAGATGCAGGTGTCATAGAGGTAAGGAAATATAAAGTTTCAGAGTCAAATTCACAAATCCCTGCCATGACCTTGCATTTCAGTTTGCAACCTTTTAACATGGCCTTGAGGAAGTGCCCTAAATCTCCTGACATTTCTAACCCAAAGTGCGCTCACCTGCACTCTCTTCACTGTCTATTGCAGATTCATACTGCATCTCTTTGCCTATATTTGTTATATATCTTACTGTTTACGAATCAACACAACACATTACACAGTGAACCACTGTCCCACTAATACAGAAACAGAAAGAGTGACAAATAACGAGAAGCATCTGCCCACAATTTAGCATCATGTTGCAAAGCCTCTAATCCTGTTGCATGTGTTGGCCATAAATCAGTCATTTGTTTATTGTTTTGATTTACTGGTTAAAGGGGCAAATGCACCCTTAAGGAAGGTGTGTGGAAAAAGAAAACTACTCAATCCATTGTATTTTTTTCTCTAGAGTTTGCTGTAATTATTAAATATATAATAACAGTGTGGCAGGGTGGATGTTACTGGACTGAACCTAGAACAACAGTATCACAGGGTTTTTTTTTTGTATTTGAACACCTTAAAGATTTTTATGTGGCATATAATGCGTGTCAAAACAACAGTGCCTATTGTCTTTTACCATATCTAAGCTGACACTTCAGCAACATTTTGCCATGGGCGTAGATGTGAGTCAGCACTCCAAAAACGCTCCAGTTTAATCACATTGTGTTTACTGCATTTTGTTAAATTCTTCTCTCCAATATGGTTGTTGTATGTTTTTCTTTGTGTGTTTATTTATCCCTGCAAAATATAGAATGTCTTGATACACAATACTGTGCATTCTAAGTTTTAATGAGCAATTAATTCTCACACCGGTATGTTTGTGTCTTTGCCAAGCAGTTTCATGTGAACAGGTGTGAAAAGGTCATAGTGTGAGCTAAGAGGTGATAGAGAGGTGAAAGACAGCAAAAGGGTGAGAAACAGAGGCCCACAGTGGAAGCTGATGTTGCTGTGTCCCAGGACTGTGCGTGTGTATGTGTGTGCATGCCCAGGGCAGAGTATTAGTAACAGGATATGGCTGCAGTAGAAAGCTGGAAACTTGTACCTCCTTATCTAGAGGGCAAGTGAGTCTGTGTCGTTTTTCTCATACATACCTGATCACGACGATAACATCCACCCTGTGTGTGTGTGAGAAGTCTCAGCTTTCTGTAAAGTCCCCCTGATATAGCTCATTGCTCACAGGCAGGGCGAGACAGAGATTGAACTTTAATTTTGGCACCCTGCACCAAAAACATCATACAATGGACAACACAGATCTCTAGACCTTAAGTTAAAGGGTTAATTTGAATATCATAAGCTCTCTAAAATATAAAATAAGAATGTTGTGATTCTTCATTTTAAAAATTCCAGATGAAATTTTCAGTCTCAAGATGGGAAACCAATATCACTTGGTTGGTATTATAGACATACACATGGTATGTGTATAGTGATATGTATGCAAAATAACAAATTGGAAAGGTGGCACTGCAAAACAACATGGTTGTAATGTGATTTGTTTATACCGTGGAGCTATCAATAATTTTAATAGCCATCCCCAAGTCACAACCATCACTTCCCATTTTTTTAATCTCCTGTCTTTTTAGAGAGTTTTAGATTCTGCCTGTTTTTTTTTCCTGCCTTCCTGAAAAGGTAAGATGATCCCTCCTCTGTTTTCTTTTTCTCAGAACAATACTGGGGGACAGTTGGAACTGGCACAGGAGAACAAGAGAAGGACAGAGAACGACACAGAGAGAAACATATGGGGGAAATAGAGATGTGAAATATTAAAGATAATCATAGTATGATATGTCATGGCTCTGGCCAGGCCACGCAGACTATACACTTCACTCTGTCCTCATTTTTGTTTTTATGCTTTTTTCTTTACTCTGCTCACTATAAATGTAACCACATGATCAGCTTGCCTTAATTTTATTTCCACTTTGTTGTTCTTAATCCACCTTTTACTTCTTTCTTCACTAATTCCTTGCTAACTGCTGTCTTTCTCTCCCTTATTTACCTTTTTCCTTTTACTTCAAAACAACTATGTTCTCGCTAATAGATCTTATCACAGCTGGTCTATGCATTCATAATGCATTTATATACAGTATAATGCATATATATTCATAAAACATGTTAATGGTTCCCTTAACCTAACCAATTTGACTTGGCTTTGATATGGAATCTTTCCTTTCCTGATTTTACATTTTAATATCCTTTTGTTTGCTTCTGTGAGAAATAATGATCTGTTGTGTCAAAAATGACTATATCACTATAGACCTGAGTGGTATACCTACCACTGTTAACACTATAATGTGCATCGACAGTAACTAACAAGGGCCAATTATTACATTGCTTGAAAGCCTTACATATATATATATAAATATGTATATATATATATTTATACATATAATTATCATGCTATGGCTCTTTTTTAAACACTTTCTTACCATTACAGAATCATTACAGAGGTGTTTATTTGCTTTAAAGTCTGTCTTCATTTGTATTGATGCTTACATGAGCAGTCAGTGCATGGATATCTACAGTATATATCCATCCATAAAGCTTAGTGTAATCTCACTTCATAGATTTCCCTGCGTACATATCCAGATGGTGTTCAGCAGCCATGATTTCATCTCAATCACTCTTTGCGGTGTCACAAGTGCTCTTTTCAAACTCCCCGTCACCATCAGACATACAGCATTTTATAGAGGGCTCAACCCAAATCCCTTTCATGAGTTTAAAATGCCTTGCAATCTCCTTTCATGTGGCAAGGGTAGAGAATGAGAAGGAATAGAATAACCTTAAGGTAGACGGGTGATGTTGAGTCAACTTGAACAGAGAAAGAGAGGAAATCATACACTCTGTATTTGAACGTTTCCGTCTATGAGACTGTCTGACTACCTGGCTTATGTGAGTAACGCCCTGTCTGCAGCCAGCCTGTTCATCTGTGTGTCTAATGATCATACTAAATCAACGAAGAACTTAATGAGAATTTTTGTTTTTGTGGATGTTGACATGTGGAGGACCGGCACCCTCTCTATTGAAATTTAATCTGATTTTTATGGTCCATGGTTGAGAAAAACATACTGCTGGTATACGTCCTTCTTTTTCCTTTCCATTCTTTCTCTTTGTGTCTCTTTCTTGCTTCATTTTCCTGCCTTTTACTTTCTTACAGTCAAGCATTGAAAGTTTTCTTTTCCCACTCTTCAGGCTAAAATGTCGTCCAGCCTTCATGGTCTATCGATCATCACAATTCCCCCTCTTTTTCTCTCTTATTCCCTCCCTCCCTATCCCTCTCCCTCCCTCTCTCCTCTGCTACCTGATATGGGTGTCAGGTCATTGACGGTTGTGTCAGACAGAGTCATGAGTCATGCTTCTATTCCGAAGGCTTGCCTTATAAAACAACTGCCATATTGGGTTACTGAACAAACAAACTTTGGGCCAGCAGAAAATCCATTAGCTATATCGATAAACACATGAATGTGTGTACACGCACACACAATGAAATGCAGATGGAGACAGACACGTTCTTGCACACATGAATGCACAACAAGCACAAGGTGGGACGTAGACACTACAAGCAAAAACACACGTTAAAAATAAAGCAACATGTTTCCATTAGCTCTTTTAATATCTGTGAATCAGAATGCAAAGAAACTATTCTCTGTTGAATTCCTTACACCAGCACCGTAATGAATATAGTCCATTATCCTAACTAAGTAAAGCGTGCCAGCAGAGCAGGGATATGCTCAAACGCACAAACACGCCTAACTCTAACAATGAATTAAGTGAGCATGATGAGAGATACAGAGGGAAAAAAATAAGTGTTTAGGAGAGAGAGAACTTGAGGACAAAGGGTGGGGTTATGATGAGGGATTGCCAAGCAAAGAAATGACCGATTTCTGTTTTTCTTTTTCTCCTGTGTTCCATTTCTCCCCCTGCTTCTGTCTACAGAGTTCAAAAATGATTTTCCTGGAAACAATGATCTTGAACATGAAAAGGAAATTGCTGCTGAATATGAGAACTTTTACATAAATTCCACTCTTAGTACACAGGCCAGTCTGCATGCTGGCTGGCCATACACACACACACACACACACACACACACACACACACACACACACACACACACACACACACACACACACACGTTTCCATGCGGTTAACACAGTGGTGGCAGTTTTGCTATGAAGGTTTTTCCTCAATTACCAGCACTGTAAGGAGTCTTTCAGAGTGTGTTAGTCAGTGAGAGCGGATACATTCCTAGCGCATACCTTTTGATGAGCTTGGAAGTTTTAGAGAAATTTTACAGCTGCGAAATTGGCTAAATTACCACCAAGCACCTTTTTTTCTGAACATCCTCATTTACCTTATGTGTGTTTTCAATAGATTGACCTATGTGTTTTGGGTCAACATATGTGTTAAAGGGGAACTCCACCAATTTTACACATGAAAGTCTGTTTAAAGGTCTGTTTGCAGCACTGCTGCTTATATGAAAAAAAATAAAAAAATTGTGAAGCCTTTTGTGGCTCCAGACATGTCACTTGAGTCAGCGTCAGTTGGGGCTGAAGACTGAAGTTTGAAAGTAAAAGCAATCTTGGCCATAAAGTAAGAAAGAAGTAAGCTTACCATACCAGTCTGAAGCCCCACAGCAACTCGACTAAGAGGCTCCGTAGAATTTAGTATAGAAGTGCAATGCAGTGGATTATTGGTGGAGAACTCGTTGAAACTTTGACATGGGTTTTTGAGGTGTCATATCCCTAGTTCTGTGGCTTGATAACAGCCATAGTACTACAACAAATGCACATTCAGGATCAGAGAGGCACAATGTAATTGATAAACCAATACAATTGCTTTATCTAGAAACATGTCTATGAAGGGAAGAATACATTTTCATATTAAATCATAAATTAATTAGTTGCACAGCCCTAGCCTTCATCCAACATGTCTTAAGCTTCAATGTCTTCATATGTTTTGATTTGCCCTCAGTCCCAAAACCAGCTCATAGGTGAGACTGCACTTTTTTTATTAGGACAGACACAAAGTTTCAACCCTGGCTCGTCAGGCAAATGACTAGCATTAGAAAGAACAAGGTGTATATATAAACACAAAATTGTTTATGTCATTCTGATGTCATGGCCAACCAATCAAGAAAAACAACTTAGCGTAAACATTGAATAATGAACGTGACTTGACTTTTGAGGATGAGTTTTGTTTTCGAGTTTTCACCAGAGGTCACATCAGGACAAATTGGTAGATCCATTTGTGATTGTAAATCAATAGATTCAACAGATCAATATGTCAAGGGCTTCATAAAATATAATTATCAAATCATGTGAATCTCAGAATGTTGAAATGTTTGAACCAATTTTTCAAGCAAGACATACTGTATAATGGAGGCTTGCAACATGACTAGAGGGCTCACAGCAGTTGCATCATTCCAGTTTGACAAATGTCCTGTCAACATATAGCATGATGGGACCTTTCCACAGCCACCCAAGTAAAAATGGAGTGTCTCTCTCTTTCTCTCTCTCTCTCTCTCTCTCTCTGCCACCAGCAGTTCCAATCACTGCGACTTAGCACCTCGTCATAAGCATTCTTTAGGACATATTAGCACAGGCTTCTCTGACCTATCCTATTTCAAACCACACACACATGTGCACACATGCATATGGTGCGACCCAATATGATCCCACTCCCACCCTAACACAATTTTTACAGAAGGCCTCTCAACAACAAGTGCTTGGTATAAAAATATCCTTTGTATCATTAAGGACGTGGAATCTGATTGGTTGATAGCAAGAACATGTGACAACTGTTGGCCAATGGAGAAAATAGAGGACAATGAGGATTAAGTTACCTGCATCGTTGCTGCCGTGTGTGTGTTTATGTGTGTATGAGGTATTTATTTATATCAGCATGAAAAGTGTCAGTGTAAGGAGGTCATGACTTTGGGTAAACACTCGTGCCTGCAGGATCACCGGAACGCCTTGTTAAACATGTGGTCAGTAGCACATGGGTGTGAATCGACATGCGCACATAAACGCAGTCACGATTTAAATGCTTCATTAGGGATAAACAGAATTGAATTTCTGTAGTTAACTGACCACACACTCCTCTCTCGGTCTCTCATCCCTTCCAGCCAGCTGCCTGTCCGCCTGGAGCAGAAACTACTCTATTGCACAATTTATGACAATCCAAATGGAGCAGAAAGGGAAATCAAAGACATGAGTAGGCGATAAAGTGCATATTTGCCTGGTGTTGTAATACGGTCAGTTACCCTGTGAAATGCTTGCTGAGTGATGTGAAGTCATGCCGGTTGTCCAGTTGGGAATCGGCTCTTTCAATTTGATTTTCTGGGTGCATTCCTGGTGGCACAGAAAGAGCAAAACCAAATGTCAGTTATTGGCATTGTCATGTGCTTCATACGATTGATTTGTTGTCATCTTTTTTGTTTAATTATTTCCTTGACTTCATTGTGTACTGTAAAAACAGCCAACTAATGACTACTCACATTTCCGAGTTAGACTCACAGACTACAGTTCAGCATTCTTTGATGATGATTCACCAATCATCATTACTCATAATGCAGCATCAGAATTGTTAACAGCAGGTGTACAATGTGTTTAACCTGGTTAATTAGTGCTGACACATTGGGCATGTGGCAAAACACACAAATAATTGTTACTATTTAGAGCCCATCAGGATTGCTCTGAATCGCTCACAGATCATACACCACCGCCTACTCCATTATAGAACCAGTCAGACCATAGCTGATCGAATAGCCACATGTTGGTGTGGGATCATGGTTGAGCTGGGAAATAAAAAATGGTCAAAAGTGTGCAGTGCGGTCGTGTCAAAATCTGGAGTTTTATTCTAAAATAAGATATCTAAAACCTGAGCAGACTCCGAAATATGACACTTTTGTTAACAAAATAAGTTAAGAAATATGTTACATGTTTGTTTTGTTGTTACTGCTTTTATTGTCTGTCTTTGCTGAACAAAAATAATTGCGGGGAAATAGATGAGATAAATGTGAATAAAACAACTTGCATGAGCTAAACTGTCTTCCCAGACCCTCTCCTCTTCTCTTCTTTGAATCAAAGACATTAGCCTTTGTGAAGAAGAGTGACTTGTTTTATTGTGTCACTTATTGGTCTTAAAAATAGCTCAAAACACGAGACAGTCTTAGAACTGTTGTGTTAAAATTTGCTTTTAAATCACAGTTGAAAATGAGGCCATTGACAGAGACAGTTAAAGGATGAAGGAGAGAACAAGAAAAAACAGACTGAATGGGTGGGAGGATTTAACATGGGGAGACACAGAAACAGACAGACTGAGACAAAGAGTGGGTGGACGATGGGCTCCCTTAGGAGACTCTCCATCCAGAACTCAGACACAGCTCCTTAACTCAGCATGACCATATACAAACTCGCAGAAGATCCTTGAAGACACTCACACACACACACACACACTCACACACTGACCCCAGGGTTATAGGTCCAAAGGTTCGTCTTATGGTTTCCCCTCTGCGTCCTTTAAAATCTTCAGATGACAATTACGGCGAATTTGATTAACAGAGTGAGCGGCATGGCTATCATGGCTTTGTTTTTTTTTATGGTGGGACAGTGTATCATGTTTCACTAGCTGTCATTTATACTACCATGGGAAGGACGGGGGGGTCCCTTTACTGGCGCAAAGCAGACTTCAAACAAAGCCCAGTGGAGAGAGAGAGAGAGAGCCAAGAGCAAAGAAAGAAGGAAGAAAGAAAAGGCAGAAAGAGAAAAAGGAGAAAAAAGAAAGAAAAAACAATTGCAAAATGAATGAGCAGACAGAGAAAATTTAACAAGAGATGTGGGAACATTCTCCAAGTCATCTAGAGTTGGGTTTCATTTTGGCAGTCCAATGTGAATAGCCATTACTTTTCCAAGGCCATCACATTGTACAATTGCTACTATGTCAGGAAGATAAAACCCCAATCCGCCCGCGCCTGCGTATGGATACTGTCATGAAATCACTGCGACCATGAAACAGCCAGACAAATAGTCTGGAAATCAGGCTCAAGTTTTTGAACTGGGGATAGAAGAATTTGTAGCTATGGGGTGAAACGCTAAATGGAGAAACACTCTGGTTAATTTCTCATTCCAGGATGCACACGTATGAAAGTGCACACACACTTATATGCACTCGCACATTAAACAAAAAATCTGTTGCATGTTTGAAACACAAAACACGTGGATCTTCGGATGGAGGTAAGAACATTGATCAGTAGTAGGACACTTTTGGGATACAATCTGCCTTATTAGCCCTCTCCCTCCTGGTCGTTTTGATTGGGACCACTTGCTTTTACAAGAGCTCTGAGCAATTCCAACTGCTTTATTGAGAGCTGTTCCCCACCTCCCTTTCTTTCTCTCTTCCACAGACATAAAGACCCATAGTGCATAAACAGCCCTCTTCATTAGATGTCTTGTTCTTCTAATAGAAGTCAAATAAAGTATGACTTTATGTTACAGCCAGCTGGTTAACATTCAGACAAGGGGCCTTCTATGGCCCCAAAGAAAGAACACAAGCAAGCAAGAAAGACAGAATGAAGGTCTAGTTATTTTCCAGTCACATCAGTGTTTGAGTGGCTTGTGGGCCGTGAGTGTTATCAACCTAAACAAATCACCAAACCGTGGCCCTAATGCAGTCAGCGGGAACGTTGGATTTATTTTTGTTTCAGGAATACAAATGGTTTTGTAATAAAATTTCAGTGCAGGCTTTCGGGCTTAATGGCTACATCTTGACAAGTGTAAATGAATGGCCAGTGAGGGAGCGTGACGGAGAGAGAGAGTAGTAGTTGTAGTAGTAGTAGTAGCAGTGAGAAACAAGGTTTGAGATGAAACATGCTGTTCTCGCCTCTGACACACACACACACACACACACAACAGTCTGCAAGCAATTTCACAGTGCAAGGTATTCTATTCCTTCTTCAGCGAGACATTTTCATTAATCTACACAGCTAATGCACTTGTGTGTGCGTGTGTGCGTGTGTGTTAAAGTAGGCTGTTGTTGGAGTGTGTTGTGGTCTGGCAGAGGTGGTTGATGGAAATGTGCTGAGTCGGAGCCATGAGGAAGTGCAGCTGTTGAACAAAACAGTCGTGTGTGTGTCTGCAGTGTGTGTGAGTTTTCTTTCTCTCTTTCTGTCTGTCTGTCTGTCTTTCTTTCTTTACCCTCCACAACTCACTGTGGAAATAAGTAATCACTATACTTAAATGCTCAGCTTTTACAGGTGCTTCTGTGTTTGTATGTCTGTGTTCAAGTGTGTGAGTGGTTGTGTGTGTTATAGGTAGAGTTAAGTATACCTGTCCCTGATGAGTTTGATGGAAATCAAATCCGTTCTATCATGCAGTGTTTACGTGACCTTGGCTCAAATTAACTACTTCAGATCCATCTAATTCATTCACTGTGATGGACTAATCCAGCTTGGCACAATCAGTCCAAATGGAAAAGATACACGTATACACCCTGACATTCTTTAGTACAGGCAGATAAAATCTAAATATAAAAAAAATATATAAATTTTGAAATCATGTGGACACAATCTTCACAAGATAATGCGATCATATTTTCAGTCTAAATTTAGATGTATTTAGATTAATTGGTTTATTTTCAAACTCTAGAATGCATAATGAATCTAAAATCTACCCTCCCACCCCACCCCAGCCCTCTGCTCAGACATGGCTACCAGCATGTACCTCCTGGGTTTATACGTGCACACGCATGTAAACCCCAACACAGTTAATGGCAGGCTGATTATCAACAAGTCAGTCATTTAGCACGTTCTAGACATCTGCTCTCTGTCCAGCCACAAATCTGAAAACCTGCATGCCTCACACACACACACACACACACACACACACACACACACACACACACACACACACACACACACACACACACACAC
>JAPMOB010216662.1:0-17554 GCA_029875015.1 Lepomis gibbosus | reverse complement strand
TTAATTAATAAAATATTATAGAAATAGTTGTCAATGTAACGAGTTATCGCTCCATACTTTGGTATAATGCCGGAAACACCATTTCACATATTTAAAAGTATCACCCTCTTGTGGTGCATTTGAAGCCATAACTGTTTGACATCTGTTCATTTCTACTCTGTGCTCTGTATTCAGCTGAAACTGCAGCTGTCAGAGTGTCAGAGCCAGCTGGATGTGGCCCAGAAGGAGGCCCAGGCACACAAGGAGGAGCTTGCACAGGTGACTTTACTTGATTTCCCATCCTCCAGGCACCAATATTTACATATTCATATAACCGTGTAACTGAGGTGGCATAGGGCCATGTTTATTTATGAGTCACATGTCAAGGAATTTGTGAAAATTCCTCCCACATGACAGACAAGGTGAGGTGTCAGTGACGTGTAACATGAAGGGGCAGTTGTGTAACCAGCGACGGCTTCCTGTTTCAGGTCAGAGAGCAGCTGGGCGAGATCACGATGGGGGTTCAGCGAGAACAGAATGGCCCAGCTGAGGCTCAACCCAGTCAGGTCAGGGTGCAAAGGTCACCCTTCACTTCCTGTCAGAGAGTACTGGACACTGACTAGGACAATTTTCCTAAGATCTCGTTTGTTACTATTAGTTTTTTTTATTATTAATTCTCAAATAAGCCTGGTTCAATTTAACAGAAAATCCCATTTATAAATTTGTGATTTTTATTTATTTATTTTTTTTACTCCAAATTTAATAAGACACGTTCTTTCTTTGTGATTGGGCTCAACACATTAAACCCATGACCTAAATAAGGACGTGCCACAGTACATGGATACTGGGTAACAAATGAATGATAAAGAAGTACTGTATTTCCAGTCTGTCCAGTATTACTCCGACACAGCGGCTGTTTATGCTAACCACTGTTTGCACTGACTGAGTGGACATAACTCTAACCACTGCTTTTTCTTGCCTTTTTTTGCATGCTCACTTCTCCTCCTTTGTTTCCAGATACTATTTGTACAATTTAAATGTAGCTTTTCCACCGAAATTATCTGAGTCAACTAACCTGGTGCACAGGTCGAGCAGCTTTATTTGTGTGTCTAGTGCTACTGCTTTAGCACAAGAATGTTTAGATACACATGTATTTGTCTGTGTATATTTAGGGGGTGTGTGTGTCATTTTTGTCTGCCATCAGGTCCAGAACGAGTTGAGTCACACAACTGAGAAGCTGCACAAGGAGGTTGCTCAGAGACAGCAGCTCTTGGAAGAGTGCGAGCAGGTAGCAGCCATCATCAACTTTTCAGTCTTGTCACACCAGAGGGTGACTAATAAAGTCTAGTGGATAATATCTGTGTGTGTGTGTGTGTGTGTGTGTGTGTGTGTGTGTGTGTGTGTGTGTGTGTGTGTGTGTGCACGTTGTCAACTTCTAGGCCCAGAAGACTATCACAGAACTTCAGGCTCAGCTGGATCTTCTGAAGGTTTCTGCAGATTCACCACAAAATGAAGATGATGTTGCTCAGCTCAAGGTGCAGTTCAAATAATACTCATAGTTCCAAAGTTTAACTGTGATTACCGCTTCTATATTTTGTCTCAGAATGACAGATGGCCCTGCTCCTTATGGGAATTAAACAGACTTATCAGCTTCATAGTCTAACATTGTGATTTAAATAAATATTTGAAGTCATGCTACCTTGAAAGATGGATGGCTTTTACTTCCTCCAGGAGTAGGACTTTCTCCTGAGTGCTCATCCTCTAAACTCTAAATAATATGAATAAATGTAGACCAAACATATAAGAGTGAGTTAAGCAATATTTCAAAGGAGTTTTAAAACTCTGCTCACTGTTAGTCTTATTTTTACAACAGCAGAGATTATTGCAGGTTGAATTGATTTAATTCAAGCATTTTTTATTTTATTTCAAAAGGTCCTTTTTTCAGCCTTAAACCAATTGTCTCAATGACAGTTCTGTTTCATTATGTGACCTGGCTGTGTAGGTCTGAATGGGTGGACGGTCATTTACATAACTGTGTCTGTACTGTTTGTCTTGATTGATGACCAAGACTTTGATTATAAGTGGTATACTGACAATAAAAGTAACTGGGGGAAACTTTGGAAAAAAAAGTAGTTATCTGCAATAAACTGTTATTGTGAAAAGAAGAAGAAAGAACATTTAATAATGAGCTAGTTTTTAATAGGCTTCACAATTGTATGTTTACAGGATGTAGTTTCACATATTTACTTAACAGTGAACACTTTGGGTCTCCATATTGAGTCTCATTTGTACTCTGTGCTTTGACACATAATGTTTGCTTCTGCTGCTGGAATAGGAGCGCCTGGAGAAGGAGAAGAAGCTGTCCAAAGACCTGGGCCATGCAGCCACCAAGCTCCAGCAGCTTCTTAAAGCCACTCAGGAGCAGCTGACCAAAGAGAGAGACACAGTGAGAGCACTACAGGAGCACCTGGAAGGCAAGGTGAGACAACTGACATGGTAGGGCCACACATACACACATTTCCAAGCACATATTGTCTAATTTTTTTCTTAACTCTGTTTTCAAGGGAGAATACGTGGAGCTGAAGGAAGGAACGTCCGTCTAAGAGGGATCACTGCAGACACTACAAAAAACTGCCAAATATGCCTTATGATTACCATAGTTATGCATTCCAAATCTATTTCTTTCTTGTACTGTAGTTGATTGCATTTGTTGCAACTACAATCTTTATTGAAACCCACATTCCACAAACAATTCTGGCTATGTCAGAAGTTATTTATCCCCCTGCCTTATATTTCAAACATCTCCCCATAGTTCAGTGTTAAAAAGGGAAACCGATTGTACGTCAGACGTACAACAACCTGTGCAATTACTTTGTATGTCTTTTCTATGTGGTTGAATGATGGGAACATTTTATGGTTCAATACCTTTTGGGGCCTGCTTGTCCCTCTGTAGTTGACTGCCAATAACACACATCAAATTTGTATGAATGAATAAACTACGGTGTAGCTCTATGTACTTGCTGTTTGGTGTCTGTGTCGCAGTTTCTGTAGAAGTTGCAAAGACTGCAGGGAGGAAGCAAAGTCAGTGTTTGCTATTGTAAGTTATAATTGACAGTTTCAGATCCGGTGTGAATCAAACAGAAAATATATGCACTGTCCACTCATGTTAACACAGGCTGGCTCAGGATGACTTTTAAAACTTTAAACTATCCTGCCAGGGTAATAAGCTGTTTCAACTCTGCTGTGAAAGGAACAGTCTTAGTTTCTGACAGGAAGTATTACTACACAGCAACATCCTCCGTCATCATACAGCAAAATGCAGGGTTATAAATTATCCCCACAGCACACACTATAGTAGCTCCAATTTGTTTGTTATGCTTTAGAAATATATGGCCTGTGTTTTGTAAAGCATGTTAAAAGTGTGTCAGTAGCTTAAAGCTTTAACCACAATAAGTTTAAGGTTGCATCAATGTGTTACAGGCACCAGGAAGTATATTAGAGGTGGAGCTCGTTTGCGGGCTTTTTCAACAGCCATGTATGGTTTTGTTTCAGGCATGATCTGTGTGTTTTCCTCCCCCTCCCCCAAACACACCCACAGCAGTGTCTATCTGGAAAAAAACATAACAGAAATGGAAACTTAACTGTATTTAGCCCGTAATTAAGTGTAGTAAGGTGCCAAAATTAAACTAATCTCTCAGGTAGCGGCCACACCCAGAGTTAATGAAGACAGTTGAAATGTCACTGTCCAGGTTAGATTCAAACAGTAACGTGTCAATAGGCGGATGCGGTTAATTTGAACGGCGGGAACGATCTTCTTCAGGGTGACAAGCCTGCCCTGCCCCGATGTGAGAGTTGTTCCGCATTTGGCTTAAAAGCTGCCACGTTTGAGAGGACTCATTTGAGGTAGATACGTTGGTGTGGCTACACAAATGTGTTGCATGAATTTGGTGACAACACTGCAGCACGTGATATTTTTTATAAATAAAATGTCAGGACATTTCGTTATAGCTGTTGAAATGACATGGCTCAATAGTTAGACCATGCATTTATTTGTTAGCCTAATATCTGTGTTCACTTGAACAAACATGTTCAGTATTTGGTGAAATATGCTCATTAACTTTCTTATTGAGAGAGATGAAAAGATTAACACTTTCATGTCATGCTGGTAAAGTCACCTACCACCACCCCTAAAGCTCACTAACATCTTGTTTTTAACAATAAAAATGTATAAATCACAAGGTTAATACTGGACTATTTCATGATAGGGAGCCGTAACTGCAGGCTACCTGGCCACTGAATTTTGCTACCTTTGGACAGAGACAGGCTAGCAGATTCCCCTCATTTCCATTATCAATGCTAAGCGAAGCTAAGTGACTGTTAGCTTTAGCAAACAAACATGAGTGTGGTAACATTCTGACCTGACTCTGGCCAAGAAAGCGAATAAGCATATTTCCTGCAAAGTCAAACCATTAACTGTTAATGCTGGTTGTGTTGCCAACATAGAATAAGCATAAAATCTGAAGAGGTGACCGCAGATTATGGTTAGTCTTGCATTTTAATAAATCAAGCATTTATCCTAGACTCTAAACATTGATACCAAATTCACCTTGTGGCCCTTAAACCTGCAATGATGGAATATGAGTGAGTAAAATGGAAATAATTTTATGTAAATACAAATTTAATTTGCATTTTAAAACTACAGCTACCAGCTGTTTTTAAACTGTTTTATAGTCTCATAAGAATTTACTGTATTTCCACTGTACATGTTTATTATGGACAGCATCATGTGTAGTACTTTGTTTAACTCAACATTTTAAAACCTGAGTTAAGCCCAAAGTCATCTGGCTAACCCAGTAAACCTCGTCAAGTCTGACACAGACTTATTGAAGGGAATGAGATTTATGGTATGCATGCATGCATGCATCCAGGCACCAATTCCCAGCTATTTTAATTATAGCTTTCATCCATACTTTTTGAAATTGTCCATCTTCACCAGTAACTCAACACCAATAATAAATATGGGTTCTAAACATAAATGACTGAGTACCAGGAACATTTCGTTGGTCATGATATTAGTGGCCCCATAAATAATTATCTTAAGACCATTGGTTAGTGGGCTAAAGTTGATCTCGCCTAACTAGAACAAAACCAGCACTTACAATTGCTCTTAACAAGGTGGAAAAAGAAAGACAGCACCGACTTGAACAATTTGCATTGAATTTATTTGACAATACTCAAGACAGTGCAACGACTGCTGTAATTTCAGTGTAACCTTGTTTTCTTTGTAAAAGTTGTACTATTCTTATTAGGTCTCCAAACTGTAACAGTCTAGGAAAACAGATTTTAAGTCATAACTTACAGGCCCAGTCACGTTGACCTTGTAAACTCTAGGGTGTCCATTAGGGTATTTTACAGGATACAGTTGTATAAAGTGGACATGACGTTAATCAAGCCATAAAGGAAGACAAATGGTGTGCACTGCAGTATGCAGGGATTCAAGCTATGCATGACTAAAACAGCAAATTACTGATTTGAGAAATATAAAATGTACCAAGAGTTAAGTGACTGCTATACATTTAATTATACTATTGTCCATGTCAAAAAATGAAAAAGATTACATCAGACTGATTTCACAGCCAAACTGGTGTGACTCAGTTTAGTAGGGCGCAATTATCAGAGGTTTGTGTTACAAGAATCTAATCCCATCCAGAGCCCAACCCTTCCCTTTAAGCTTTGTTGAACGTATCCAAATAATCAAAGTCAATTTGGTAACTTTGCCATTATCCTCTCAAATGCCTTCAAATTGACCTTGTAATGAAGCAGGGGTTTGAAACCGTGGTTTGTTTAATGCCCAGCACTCACTACTTAACATCGTGGCCCTCGATTTTGATTACATTTTTTCCCAGTCTCTCTCCAAAAGCAGCCCTGTCGCCGCAGTCTGTTTTGTCATTCAGCTGCACCTCGTGTTTGATACCTGTTGAAGACATAAGAAATATTTTATGTTAATTTAATGTTTAGAATTTAATGTGATGAAAAAAAACTGAAGCAGAAAAAAAAACCCTTACCTGTCAGGATCTTCCTAAGTGCTTCTTTTGAACTAGCATAGTTCATTTTTAGTTTGATGGGTGCTGTGTCAGGAGCCCTGATATGAGGAGAAATCATTATTCGAGTGTCCCACACTGAGACTGTTTACGTAACGTGTTCATGCACATAAGAATATGCATCGTCAGAATAGGATTGGCTCTTAAACGTCAGAATTTTATCATTACATTGCTAGTGTCTCTACAGCATGCAAATACATTTATGAATAGTTCAATTGCAATACAACGACCTACCACAGGAAAAAGACCAGTTCTTCTTTTTTTGATTCCTTGGTTTCAAAGTGGCAGTCATACAGTATGTAGCGGCACTCATCTGCTTTCAGCTGACTCAGGACGAACTTGTAGACATCGTCCTCTTTCTCCAGATCTTTCTCACGGAAAATTTTCTCCACGTCAATGCAAGAGCCATCGATGTGGAATATCACCAATCTCATACGTTCCATCTGATTATCCTCAGTTTTCACTAGTTTCATGGCATTGTAGATTTCCTTCACTTGGTCAGCAACTTTTACTCCAGAGGCCTGGAGGAAGACACAAACACATTATTTAGTACACACACACACACACACACACACAAAAAGACAATGAAATCTATCACCAACAGCTCATCATTGACAGTGATATTTTTATTAGATGTACTTCTCAGCAAGGTATTAACCCCCCCAAAAAATTACTAAGTGCAAGTTACCTAAATGTTATTGCAACGGTACAATTTTGTATTTTTGAATGAAACATGTGTCTTGAGTTGTTGCAAATGGTTGATTTCATTCAAAAAAAAAAAAAGTGATAACACGGCCCTTTTCCTTGATGAATTCTTCCTACCATTTAAAATCATGGGTTTTAGTATGTTCTGCACAAAGTAAAAGTTTCCAGTTAAGTGTACAAATTCTTGTCAAATGAAAGCACAAGTAGAGATAGTATCATTGTAAGAGTTTGGTGAGATTTGGGCCTTAGCTCATATTTGAGCAGACAATGTTCACACACAAAGCAGAACTAAAAAGATGAAGAAACAGGAAGTTCTTCAAATCTAGACTATGGAGAGAAGTGTTAACGCTATTTAGGCAATTCAGTGTGCAAACATCCTTCTAGCTTTTCAGCAGTAACATGCCGTGGGTGTAGCTTCAGTATGAATTCAAGGCTTTGGCTCTGTCACATTCCAGTCATTGTGGAACAAGTTAGCACAAGAAAGACCGCCCCAAGGGATTCTCTCAGAACAAGTTTGAAGCACGAACAAAGCTCCCTCCATTTTGGAGGCAAAACCACACCTTGAACAAACCCTTTTAGACACAAACTCTGCAAACTATTTTTTCAAGGAAATGAAAATCTTACACTCTAGATATACTGACAACCAGGTTTCACTGAGGTTACACATTCTGTTACATATAGTGTTTAAATGAGGATATGCCATTCAAAAGTTTCATCAGCTCTAGTTTACATATCCTGTGGGGCACGCAAACTACAAAGAAGTTTTTAACTGACAGCACAAGTTAATCCAGTCAAATTGTTTGTGAAAGCTACTCACCATTTTGCTTCTGATGTGTGAAGGAAACAGGCAGCAGAGAAAAAATGGCAGCAGCAGTCAAAATGCTGAAGGGTCATAAGGAAGGAGAGCAGGTTGACTCATAGAGGAGGAGCCGGGGTAAATGAGCACACCTCCAAAAATAGTCCCACCCCCCTCTTCCCAGGTGTGACAGTTTCAGCTGCGACCTCCAATTTGCTTTAATCACATTACATTTGAATCCTAAATCACAATGGATATATGTGCTTCAAAGTCTGACACAATATAAACAGTTTTGTCACCCATCCTCTGTCTTCTTAAGTTCGGTAGAGGCAGAGATCTTAATTTTTAGGAAATACACCAGGTGTGTTTGAGCCAGTCAAGGGTGGGAGCGGCACATATAACACCCTTATATGGAGAACAAACCTGTCCACATATTTAACTCATCTGCTGCTGAGACACAGTTCAGTGACCTTATAAGGTAAAAGGTAGGATGAGTGCACAGATATGTTGAAAGGATTTATTGGTCTACCTGAAGAAAGTGAGGAGTTACACGTGAGATTCCTATAGTTATAGTCAATAGATGTATAAAACAATCCAGTTCTACACATACAGCAAACATTACACATATTTACCAACTAAAATGATCCCTCTGGATGAAATGAACTTCATGACATAAAAGACACGTTCTGTGGAGACTGATGAGTCAGTGCAGTTTGTATGACTCAAAAAGTGACTGGTGCACTCAAAATTAGTATAGACTCAGTGCCGGAGGCCAAAAGACATATAAGGGTATAATTAAACATACATGACATGTTGGTGCAAGGATATTATAGAACAGCTAGATTCAAAGACTAAATACAAGGGTTTGATCAAAGTCAGATTTTCAAAAAACAAGAAAGAAAATGCATTTTAAATGTTCTGCTCATAAACCTACATGGCTGTAAAGTCCAGAGGTGTAGCTAGGTATTAGAGGCCCAGTTCACAGGNGGGCGACCATGGTCCCCTACCACTTCCCAGTAGTGGAAATTAACTTAGTACATTTACTCAAGTACTGGGTACAGTTGTTAGGAGTACTTCATTGACTTCTCCTATTTTTTGCTGCTTTATACATACAGTATTGTGAGATTTTAGAATATTTTGGGATCCTACACACACAGTGCGTAATGTAATGCAGTTGTCTGCTCTAACATCATGCCAATACAACTACCAATGACAAAAATACATAATTTCCTGTGTGAACTACTTAGCTGCCTTATTGGCATGCATCTTTGGTTAGATGATAGTTAAGGTCATTTTTTCAAAACTTTCCTTATGAGAGAGAATTTAGTACATAATAAACTCTTCCTCCACAGTGACTATTTTTAAATACAGATATTCTGTTTCAGCATCTCGGTGGCTCTGCTTCCTCTGTGTGGAATAGTGGTCAGAGTCCCACCCCACATCCGGACTAGCTTCTGTTCCAAAAAGCAGGGTGCCTAAATGTCAGCATGCCATATTTTGCCTGCTAACACATGCTTTGCAAGCACTGAATCTGATTGAGAAAAACAGATATATATTTTTTCTATGTTAAATAGTTGACAGTATGATGGAGTTAGCTGCAGAATGCTCTCTTTTGGTGGCTTGAGGTTTGCTTTTTTAGGTTTATAATCAGCTTTGGTAAGGCCTGCCTACCAGAGCTAATGACAGCCAGCAGCACTTTTCACAGTAGTAAAAAGGGGAAATACAACCCTGAACCACACAGCAGGAAATGGCTGCTGCATAACTCTGTCAGTTGAAAACTTCATGCTGCTGCAAGCACATTGCAAGTTTGGCCACAACCCAGTCAGTGATGTCAAAGCAGCAAACTCAAATTTATGAGAACCCTGACATCTACTGGTACATTACAGGTAGGGAATTGTCCATCAGTGTTTGGGTTATCTTACGTCTGATATGCTAAATATGCTGCACTCTGTGGAGAGAGAAAGATGCTATCTCCCAGTGAAGACAGAGGAGTTAAATTTGTGTATCAAAATTCAAAAAGCGAGACAACGAATGAGAAAACATATGGCTCATTAACTCCAAATTATAAGTTAAACTTTGTAATGGAATGATTGATTTTTAGGTCAACCCCTGTTTTTTGTTTTGGACCCCCCCCCTATAAACACACACACACACAAATAATTATAGATATCCAATTAACATACAAACGCGTCAGAGGACTTCCAAAGATAGTTCTTACTTAAAATGGTTGTTGTGTCCATCTTGAACTCAATTAGGATATTTTCTGAATAATGTCCTACATGTTGCGTTTTTTAAATTATATGTACAAATATTGATATGAAATATCTTATAAAAGGCTTCTTTTTGCATGCTATATTGAAACAGATGTCATTTGGATGCACTGATGGGTAGTCTAGATGATTTCAATTGGAGCATAAGCAGCCAAAACACATGACTTTGGTAGCGGGTTTGAGGGTTTCATTTTGTGTCCTTATTTTACATTTATGAATAACTGAGGTTTCTCTTAAGAATTAGCCTTGTTGTAAGAAGTTGTGGCTTTATGGAGGGTTATGTAGCCAACTGTTTCTTAGCCAAGGGCACTGGTCATTTCATTTTTGGTCTAATTTTTACACCTTGGTTTTTGTACATCTTTAACAAATGAGATATAATGTGATCATTACTGAGCTTTAGAGGGGCTGCTGTGCTGGTAGGTAATTTATTTTTTTTTAATTAAGGAAACACTTAAATGACACATCAGATCTTGATGAACAAAATTGTTCAAAGTTCAAATCTCTGCATTGTATAATTCATTGAGAGCACAATGATGTAACAACAGTCAATGGAAAACAAAATCAAAAATTGGGGTGTGGATTGAAAATCACACCGAAAATCACAGTAAAAAAAAAAAAATCACAGGATGATCCAACTTGCGTGACTTTCATCACAGTAACTCATAATATAACTCAGTAGGGTGCATGCATGGCCCCCCCATGCGTCATCCAGGACCTGCCTTTGCAATCTGGCCACATGAGGCCAGGCATTGTCCTGCACCAGGAAGAGCACAGGGCCCACAACACCTGTTCTGAGAATGTCTGAGGATTTTATCCTGGTACCTAACAACAGTCAGGGTGCCATTGGCAATCATGTAGAGGTCTTTGGGACCTTCCAAGGATATGCCTCCCCAGACCATCACTGACCCACCACCAAATCGGCCATGCTGGATGATGTTGCAGGCAGCATAATTTTCACCACGGCATCACCAGACTCTTTCAGGTCTGTTACATGTGTTCAGTATGAACATGTTCTCATCTGTGAAGAAAACAGGGTGCCAATAGTGGACCTGCCTGTTCTTTGATGATTGCCAGTTGAGCTTCACAATGCTGGGCTTTAAGCATAGATACCACTAGAGGCCGTCAGGCTCTCATGCCACCCTCATGGAGTGTGTTTCTGTCAGTTTGGTCAGAAACATGCACACCAGTAGTCCACTGGAGGTCATTTTGTAGGGCTTTGCCAGTGCTTCTCCTGTTCCTCTTTGCACAAAGGAGCAGATACCGGTGCTGTTGCTGCTGGATTGATGCCATTCTATGACCTTGTCCAGCTCTCATGTAGCAGCTGTCTCCTGGTATCTCCTCCAATCTCTAGAGACTGTGCTGGGAGGCACAGCAAACCTTCTTGCAATGGCATGGATGTGCCATCCTGGAGGAGCTGGAATACCTGGGCAACCTTAATGCCATATTTATTAATGTAAAAGGAACCTACTGGAAATCAGCCTGATTCTCAGAGAACACCCACATAAAAGGGCTCAAAGATAGCGGGGAAAATGAGGTATTCTCCATGGGGAAGACAGAAGTGTTAGCACACCTCTAGCACACTGACGAAGGTCTTGGAGCATGCTGCTGAACAGTTTTTCTCCTGGTGCACTTACCTTTTGCCTGAATACTGGAAAGTTACACACACAGTATGGTCACATGAGGGCGCTCTATACCTTCCCTCCGAACTCCCATTTTTTTAAAAATATTGTGCATATGGGTTAATGTCCACAATTTTATTATAAATGCAATTAAGGAATTGTTCACATCTCTCTGGAGTGGATTAAGCTGGCTGGCTAAGTGGGGGACCAATTGCTCTCAACCACAAAGAAAGTCACAATAGGGAGCCCCTAAAAACAATATAAATATAATAAGGGGGTAAAACCAGCAAATAATTCTTAAGTCAAATTTAAACATATATTTCAGGAAACAGCATACATTGCACATTGTAGTGCCTAGATGATCTGTCTGATATGCAGGTACAAACATTTCCTCACCTGCTCCCCTCCTCTCACAGCGTAGGCGTGGCCCTTCACCAGCTTGGGATATGTGCCAGTTTCTGAGTTGGCCAAGCTGGTAATCTGGGATGGAGAGGAACGCAATGAGGTCTATCAGATGTCACAAGGATACTAACCTCTGGCCTATGAGAGTGAAACAAGAACATCAAACAAACATCAATGAAGCATCCCAGAAGGGACCCTCTGTCCAAGGCCAAAATTTTAATCTGCCTTGTCTCCAGTGAAGTCCTTGAAACCCTTAGTGGTGCTGCCTCCAAAAAGAGCTTCGCAGAATCCATTTACCCTAAACGAAAAAGGAGTTCATGAATGACTAGACCAGAAAAAGACATACTGAAACAAACAGAAAGGTGTCCAGATGTTACCTTATTCCACACTTGGCTTACACCTTCTCCCGCAGGGTGCTCTAAGACCATGAGCCCTCTGCATAGTAAACATACAGCAGCTTACAATCTTTGATAGCAGCCATCAACCACCATATACACCCACTCCCCAAAATCCCAGAACCGAGAGCCATGTACGCAAAAGACACTTAGTAAAATCAAACTTGTGTGCCCCTCTAAAAGAATGAGGATGTGGTGTGTGCCAATGTACTGTACAAGATGCCAGTGTGGGTCTCCTCAAAGATTCGAGGGAGATGACAACATGAGACAAAACCTATTTGTTGAGAGTCAACAATGTGAGAGCTCACAGGAGCCAACAGTCACCTTAGTGCAAGTTAATACAGTTAAAATAAAGGGAGCTCCTATGTGACACCAAGAAGATTTCAAGTTCCCACATGTTAGTTTAATTTTGACATTATGACACATTTGCAAAATAAAGTAGGTATGCAGTTTGTTTGCACACACACACACACACACACACACCTCAGTTGTGCCAAGCGATGGGTACTCTCTCGTCTGTCATTGCTCATCAGCAACAAACAGTGGAATGGGGTTACAAAAATACTAACAAAATACTTTCAAGAGGTTAAACTACTGTAAGTAAGATGATAGTGAAACACAGAGTGACAATGTCAGAGGATTCAACATGAACCTCACATCTGCTAACTGACGGTCTAAGATAAGCATGCAAAGGCATTCATTCAAATTGAGGATGCATTGATGCTTTGTAAAAGAATGTTAGTATCTAAATGCACCATCATAATGCATTTGAATGGCACATGTTAGGAAAATAAAAGCTATTTCTCTTTCATAAGAATTTGTAAGAACGCCCTCTTTTTCCCAGATATGTCTTCTTTTTGGGAGGTAAAAAAATGCGTTCACCTGGGATTTCTAAATTGCCCCAAAATGTCTGGGATTCTACTTTTGCTATATTAACATTTACAATCTGTAGGCAGACATAACCCAAATAAAGTGTAACCTATATATATACATATATCAGTATTATACCAATGTTAAACTTTTTATTTATACTAATTCACAAATTTTTACTACTTACACTACTAGCTTACACCTCCAATTGAATAGTTCCTCTGCAGTGGACAAATATAGTTTTATCCAGAGCCAGGATGCCATTGTAAGAATATTTGCTGCTTTTGCTGCCTCTCCTCTTGAGAGCAACACATTCCCCAATGTACATACATGTCAGTGTCAAAAAAAGGTGCTAGCAAACTAGAAGACCACATGTAGGCCCCATTAAACTCCAATAATAGAGTTGCCCCCCCCATACACATTGCCACAATGCCACCCATTACTTGAGCCCCCACCCACACAAACAGACAAAGCAATAAGAAGCAGCAGGTTGGTTGATAAGATCAGGGTAAAACCTCAACAATTTGGTATGTGGATAAGCAGAAACAAGCTTACTCATAGCAGCAATTATCTATTAATTACAAAGTATGAATCATATTGTGTTAAAAAAGTGGTTTACAGTTTTTCTTGATTGCTTTATCACTATAACCAGGCTTTTGAACTAAAATTTAATAACCATAACACAGTTTATCAAAAAAAAAGCACACCCATTTCCCTAACTGTAAACACTATTCCCCTGTGTGGACACATGATTCAGATTTGTTAAACTGTCACTGCCAGGGACGTGCACAGACATTTTGGTGGGCAGGCGCTCAAGAGAAAAAAGGGAACTTCTCATAATTATTTATTCATTTTCTTTAAACATAACATTAAATATATTAACACAACTCAGACTTTAATCCAATTTATTTTAATTCCCTCACACTCACACAATTGTTTATTGCTCAACATTATAATTCATAATTCATTCATTATAACATTTTAAATGTTTTGGTGTTATTGGAATACATAACACTATAAAATCAAAAAAAAATCACTCTAAACTGTGGCATTGGGCTGCAGGCATAATTAAAATAAATGTTATTTAAATACTTTTACTTTTTGTTTCACAAGCAATATGCCAAATGGGTTTAGCTTCATGCAGAGTTACCTGGATACATTAATGTATTGATCAAATACATTATTTTTGTTGCTATTATATTACACTTATCACACACACACTACTGATGGTGACATGGACTTAGTTTCACATTTGGAGGAGGGCTGTGTGTATCATAAAGATCTGTCAGCATACAAGAAACTAATAGAAGGGATAGTTATTAGACGAGGAGCCTACAATCAAAACTATGTTTAAGGCACTTTTTTCATGGAGTGGTCAATTTGAAGACTTTGGTCTATTTCACTTTAAGAATACACCTTTAGATGGCTTTTGTTTTAAGACTGCTACCTTCCGTCTGTTTGCATCTGTAGATTTTTTCTAAATTAACCAAAACAAGCTAATCTGTATATTTAAACAGAACATTTCAGAGGAAAATACTCTTGATGTAAGTCATTAACTGGCGAAGTTCTGTGGTGATAAGTTATTTTGTTTATCCTATTCACCTACAGTGCATTTTAATTAGTTAACGCCTAATTTGCATATCAATGTAGAGATTGTGCTAAATGTTACTGTATACACTTGTAATGTCTACATTAAGTACAGCAGGCTGCATTAGCCTGTATGGCCATGGCCTTAGCTTTTAGCCTTAGCCTTAGCTGTACTTCAGCTAACGTGCTTTATTTGCTCAACTCATGAGTTATGCATGTTAGCAAGACATAGGCCTATATTTGCCTTTTGTCTTTTGTTTAATTAGCGAGACACTGGTAGTTTAGTCACTTGTTCATCACCATTCACCTACACACAAGCCAAGAAAAACACTGCTGGGAGTGGCTGCCTGCCTGTCTGTGTGCTGTGCTGCTGCAGGGAGACGAGGAGGGAGGAGATGGAGAGAAAGAGGGCATGGAACTCAACAAAGTCTCAACTTCCGACCTGATATTTATTTATTAAATAAATATATTTGTTTGACAGGGAAGATGTGTGCAAACAGTAATAAACATGTTGTATGTTCATTTATTTCAAAAAAGGCACTTTCTCTTGAGGAAGAATGGAGGTTGTGTCTTTTGTTGTGTTCATCGTGAAAAGGTTTTTGAGGGGGGAGAACCACAAGCAGCATTACTTACAACCATTGGAAGCACTGTTTTGAATTTATCTGAGACTTTGTTATAGTGTGTGTGTGTTTTTGAGGGCTTGTGTGTCTGAGGGCAAAGTTTGTTTTTTTCTGCAAGATTGGACTGCTTACACACAAAATCTTTACATATCACACAATTTTTGAAACCTCTCACTCAAAGAGCAAAACTACACACCAAATCTCCAAAACCATAAGCAATTGCTCAGTCTTTTAATTTAGTTTTAAATTGCATTAGACACTTTTTTCAAAACACTACACACATTTCACCTAAGAAACAAAAATCTAACAGAAGTAATGAATGTAATGAAAATGCTACCCTTTTTCACCAGGGGCAAGTTCAATCTCAAAACGTTTTTGTACTTTTTCGGATTTTTTTTCTCCCATTTGTTGGCCGTATCACATCTGTTATCCAATCAGCTGCGACAAGATGAAAACGAGATGGTGCATCTCAAGGGGTTTATCCTAATTAAATATTTGAAAAGTTTGTAAACATAACAGTGTTGAAAAGGCAGGAAAATGCAGCACTCTAGGTAACCTTCCTTTTCGTTGAATTTTAAAATTTTTTATTATGTTTAACTTGCCCCCGTCACACACCCACTGCTTTAGTATATATAAATAAGTCAAAGTTCAGATTACCTGTTGTGAACACTGGATGCCAGGGATGTACTGGGACTGAAATTCCGGCCGGGACTCTGTCTAACAAGACAGCTCTGCACTGAACACGACCAGGTCAAGACCTGAGTCAGCCAGATGGCTACAATACTTAAATAGACTCAAAAACTATAATACATTCTAATAGCAGTGTGCATGTGTTGTCATAAAAATCAAATCCTATATCTTTAGCTCTGAGTAGGCCTCTCCCTGGCTCAACTTCTCCTGTGTTGGACCCTCTGCTTTACTGACTGTACAGTTACAAATGCGCAAGAAAAAAAATCAGTAATAAATATGACAATAATCCATTCTATAATTCCAAAAACACAGTGCCCCTGTACCTTTCACTGTTTTGTCTGGTTACCTTCTCCTCCTACTGCTTCTCTTCCCTGACCTCCTTCTCCTCCTCCTGTCCCTTCTCTTCCTCATCATCAACATGACTGGCGTCATCATCACCCTGTCCCTCTGCATTACCTCCACAGCTAACATAAAGACATACAGAGATTCAGCTGTTAATTTGGTAGATTTAGCTGCCTCTTATGCCAACATTTTTTCTTCTTAATTCTTATTTTTTCAGCATCACACATTCCTTTTCCCTCTTTCACTCTCTTCCCCACATTTGCTGTCTCTATTGAGCCTATTACACAACCCAGCGCTGACTTCAACCCCGATGAAACGTTTGGAGATTAAACTCACTCCAAATAGAAAGTAAACTTCTTTGATCGGTCCTGTTGAGCCAATCAGATTTCAGCAAAAACAAAATTTGGTTCAAGTTTGGAGGGGCCGCTTCTACACTCCGTCGATACTGAAAGTATTGGTTTGGCCCAGTCAGACACACAGACACCGGCCGGCGTGGTTGCGAATCATAAAGTAAAAATAAAAAATAAAGACTCCTGACCCCTGGACGGTTCAACCCAAAATAGACCGGCCGTTCAGAATTGCTTCCAAACGCCACAGTGGACAGTCCGCCCCTGCTGGATGCAGGGGACCACAATGACAACAAGTTCAAGTATGAGGGAAAGAAGAGATGGAAGGAGAACCATCTCTGGTTCAGGGCCACACTTATTGATCATGTGATCAACTGTGGGTTGACTATGAGGGAGGATGGACTGAGAGAACAGCCTAATTTGAGTTGCTTTACAGTGGCGACCATAATTTGAACCTTCAGAAATGAGAACACGTTGCCACAATCTAATGACTATTTCAGCATTACAGTATTAGAAAAAAAAGTTACGGTAGTGTGGGGTAAGACGACCCCCTAAGCTCAATGTCTATTTGCTGACATAGAGTCGTTCAGTCTGTGGCACTGCTCAGGTGTTATGAGAGCCCAGGTTGCTCTGATAGTGGCCTTCAGCTCTTCTGCATTTTTGGGTCTGATGTATCGCATCTTCCTCCTCACAATACCCCATAGATTTTCTATAGGGTTAAGGTCAGGCGAGTTTGCTGGCCAATTAACAAGGATATCATGGTCCTTAAACCAGGTACTGGTAGCTTTGGCACTGTGTGCAGGTGCCAAGTCCTGTTGGAAAATGAAATCT
>JAPMOB010216661.1:0-17233 GCA_029875015.1 Lepomis gibbosus | reverse complement strand
ACAACAGGAGCAAACACAATAGAGGTGGGAGTATTTAAATGAGGGTTTTGCCTGTTATAATGGTTTTTGCCATGGAGAGTGGGGAGGGAAAGCAGTCACTGCATAAAAACCTTGGTTTGTTTCGTTCAGTGGGTCCCGAGTATTTGGAAATCGTATGTACCTGCCCATCAGGCCTGAGATTGTAAGTACTTGGGACACCACACCTGAAAAAACTGCTTTGGGAAACCCCAGCAGAAACAGATAAAGTACGCGAGGAAATGCAGGCATATCGTGCTTCATCCAGCCAGAGGGAACAATCACGGACTGTCCGCACCGTGCCGACGCTCCGCGATCTCCTGTCCCTTGTCCTGTACGCCCCAACACCGCAATAAAAGCACCCAGCTTAAGCACTACTGCAGCTGGGAGCTCTCCGCAGCGCCAAGCAACCTTCTAATTCTTCCATTCTTCCATCTCACGGAGAAAATAAGTTACTTCGAAACGAAATTGCCTTACATGCATGAATGTTAATATAACAGTATTGCCAAAGCTAAAGGAAAAAATCTATTCCCATAGTTCATCGAATAAATAAAACAAAATAATTGTATTACAATAGATTGGATATAGAATAATATTATCTAATATTGTTATTTTCTAGTTTTCTTTTATTGCGGCTGTGTCTTCTTCTGGCAACAATAACAGAAACTATCTCTGCGCAACACATGGCGGTTTGCACCTTCCATTCAAACGTATTAAAACAGAGGCTGTTGCACTCACGTGAAATTGCGTTTAGGCTTGGTAGATCACATTGCGTGTAGTAAATAAATTTATTTGCATGTTACGCTCCAAATCGCAAGTTCATTAACGCAAAAATTCTAATTGAGCAACATGTGCTATCTTGCGCTTTTGAAAGACGCCAGTCTGCGTGCATACAGTTGTAGATCAGCTCACGTAGTAATTTTCTGGTGATATCAAGTTTGCACACGTTTTTACTCACGCAAACCTTTAGTAATGTCTATGTTTAGTAAATCAGGCCCATACACATGCGCACTGACGATGCAGGGTTAGGGTTACTATTTTGGATTTTTTAACGCACTTTAAAAACATTTATTGGAAGTTTTATTCTTTTTACATGTTTATTTACAACATTAAACGTTGAAATGTATATTAACTTATTAGTAGAAAACTGGTAGTTCTATGTAAAATCAGACGTTGAACACCCCCATATCGCCAAAATGGCATGATCCTTGTTTCGCTGCGCTTCAACTGTGTGATTGACAGTCGAATCAGGCTCTGCCCATCGAAGCATTGAATCTTCGACTATTTGGAGTCAGCCCTAAAATGTACAGTTCACTCATGTTCACCACCTAAACAAAATCAAAATCGCAACTTCATTCTACATTACTGTGTCATGCTAGTAGGGCTATAAATAAAAAAAATCTAAAGGAAAAAATTGTTGCTTATTACATACCAATTTATCCAAACTAAATCTCAAAAACGCGTCTAATCCATAAATCAGTGAATAGTAGCTTATCTTAAAATGAATCGAATTTCCATGTCACTGATGTGTTGTGATAATAACAATAACAGACATTAATTAGGCTACTTTACTTAAAACTTTAATGTTTCTGATATGGATTTATTTCAATATTGAGCAATGCAGTATGATAATCAAATGACTATCATACTGCATTACTCAATATTGTATTTCTGCATCAGTGTGGGGCAGAGAAAACCATTGAAACGATTCACAGAGTGTACAGTCACAGTCTCAGCTGATTTATTGCTCATACATGGCAGAAAATATGAAACGGCCGAACGTTGACACACGGTGTAATGTTACCGTGAAATTACTTTTAACATGAAGGTAATGAAGAAATACTAAATTTTAACAGACTATGTGTCCTCGTGCTGATAATGTGCGGTGCTTGTGTGGAGACAAAGTGAACGTGATTTGCAGTTCTACCGACAGTACTCCAGGATACTTTGGCTTCACGTGTTCATGCTGCTTCACGTATTTGTGGACAGTAGCTGTGCTGCAGTGAAGCTATTTCCAATTCACAGAGCTCATATAGCAGCACATTGTTGAGTGTCTGTCTAAAATACTCCCAAACTTTAGGTCGAAGGCACAGTCTTGTAGCTGGATCTTGTCCGGGGGAATCCCTGCTTACACTGGATCCAGTGATGCTTCTATGCACGTAATGCGAGTCAACGTATTGCCGTTATCGATTACGTTGACTACGTTGATGAAAACGCCCCAGCCCCACATGCTATACCTCTGTAACATACGTACCTGTTCTAGTAACCGTAGACTTGAAATAGTTTTCTAAAAATCAGTCCAAAACACTGCTAGGCACTCATCCAAAACCAAGGAATTCAAAGAAGGGCTATTTGTTTTTAAAGCATAAAGGGCCTGGTCAGTGCTACTGTGGTGCACATGGATGTAGTAGTGTTTTCCTGATCACATTCATCAGTCAGTGTGTGCTTCTTGCTAGGTCTCCACTGATTTGTTTATGCTTTCAATATCTATGTTGTAAGACTATGTTGCATCAAATAAAAATGTGAACATGAATGAACCCCCTTTCCAAGTCAGTACCTGTTCATAGAGCTGCACAAGAGACCCAGCCAGCTGGTGTGTTCTCCCTGTGCTGGCCCAGGAAGCCTGGCTTCCCAGGCTATGCTGGAGAACTGGCTGCAGGTATGCTGAGTAGATAGTCTGCAGCTGCTCCCTGTCTGGATAGCTAAAAGCAGAGGCAAAGAAGCAAAGAAACAGATGGATTTAGGGAGATAAAAAGAGGGTGGGTTAGAGGGAAACCAACAGCAAAGGAGATGAGGGGTGATGTGGAGAAACAAACATTAGAGGGCATGTATGCAAATCCATGTATAATCGCATTCTTTTTAGCAATGTGTAGTAATGACTTCATTAGTTCTATACTTACTCTATAGTGCAGATACGAACTATAGATGAGAAGCGGGAGGTGAGAGTATGGCTCCCTACAGCACTCCCTGTTGACATAGAGGCCACCACCTGGATGTTCTCAAGACTCACCCACTCCAGATTTTCATCATAGAATCCCTTGTATGTCAAAACCTGAAGGAAAGATGGAGAGAGAAAGAGAGGAGAGAGACAGAATTGAGAAGGTGGAGAAATAGCAGAGTAGAGATAAAGTAAGGCATTTATTAAAGAGCTTAAAACACATTTAAGAGTACTTTAATTTTACTTGGAACAGCACTGAACCCTCACTGAAATTATACTTCTTTTTTTAAACCACATCATGCATTCACAATTTAATTTACTTGTCTCTATGTCTTTTTGTTTTATGTGTCCTCTCTACCTGTTGCAGGAAGGCAGTGAGGTTGCTGGTACCCCATTTGTCAGGTTTGGGTAGGTTGATGTCTTTTAGGTAGAGCACCAGGTTCTCACAGTCTTTGGGTCTGAAGACTCGTCCGGTGTTAGAGCTGAGCAGCAGGCACGTCTGACCGAGCTTTTGTAGGACATGGCGAGATGAGGTCTGGGCACTGCAGTGAACCACAGCGACTTGGGTGGACCGTAGCCGAGAGAAAGCGTAGCGCAGGAGCATGCTAGGCAGAAAACAATACATTGAAAAAAAGGTCACAAAACACACAGGCACTTGTTTTTTAGAAAATGTGGCAAGATAGGGTCTGACAGCTTCAGCCAAAAAAAAAATACGCTGTGACTCACATACATCACACACATACATACATCACACTGTACATCACATATATATTTAGGATGGTGCCAGCACTGCAGAAAAGGATCAGAGGAAGAAATGTGTGTTAGCGTTGTATTTAAGAGGGTCATTTGGCATCTAGAGAACAATGTTTGTCAGAACAGACCCAAAGGCAAAGAGAGACATTTTGTGAGGGTGCAAACCGAGAGAGAAAATAATTGGAAAGTAAATGATGTGCATGCATGTGCATGTACGTGCCTTCCAGCATATGTGTGTGTAAATTAATTAGAAATCAAAAGAATAAGCTGACAAACCCAGTGCCTCTTTGGCACAGTGACCTTTTTAGGCGAAGTGAGGCAAGACAAGAGGATGAGAAAAGGAGACATTGAGTGAAACTCGACTGGAGTGTAAAAGGCAAACTGGGTGACCCTTGTTCTTCAAACCCCTGAGGAGGGAAGCAATTACTTTTGAGGCAACAACTCTCTGTGTACACATACACAAGCCCAAACACATACACCACACACGTGCAAATCGGATTCTTATTCTGACTTGTCAATGCTTTTACACAAAAGGTCAAGTTTTGAATAAAAGAAACTTTGATATCAGTGTTGATTGTGTCCTTTTGAGTGTCTACATTTGTGTGACTCTCCCTCACAAACCATAACGTACTTTTTTTTTCACTGAACTCTTTTTGTAAAAGCAGACCAACACAAGGATCGCCTGAACAGTGCATAGTTAAACACAGACTGCTACTTAATGAAAGATAAAAAAAACAATTATGGTAATTTGTAAAATGACTTGTGTGTCATTTCAAAAGATGTGTATTTTGTTTGGATCAAGATTTTGGTTTTGGATGCAATCACTGTGTCTTGCAAGTGCGTGCAAATGCTTTCCTCTGTTTACGATTATGCAAATGTTTGTGCTTTGTGTCTGCATGCATCTCTGCATGTGCTTATTACCCCTTTCCGCAGCCCTCTGGCCCTACCACCATGAAGGGCTGCCTGTGCTGAGCCGTGAGCCATGGGGAGAAGTAGTGCAGGCCTCTCTGCATGTCTGGAGTCTCAATGACAGGCAGTGTGTGTGTATGAGAGAGCTGTTCCAGTGTGAGACCCTCGGGACGCTGGAATGTATAGGCTGCTAGTTGGCCGTTGTCAGAGTCATAGTAGGTATCTAGTGGTTTTTTGGTGTCTGGTGGGCTTTCCCTGGCCCAGCTCAGCAACTACAGAAGCACACAGAAATATGAGCACACATTAAAACCAACATTGTCTTTCTGAGTCATGGCATTACAGAAGTCCCCCACCAGGTGCAAATCCTGCATTAGTACTGGAATTATTACTTGTCCTTCTATAAGACTTTAAGTTTGAGACATGAATAACATTCCCATCCAAAAATTAAACTGCTCTTAAAGTTGTTATCTGACCACACAAAAACACAGGGGTCCTCACCTCTTTGGCAAACTCCTGTCGTGTTTTGAGGTTGAGGTTTCCTCCCAAACCTCTAAGAAGACCAATGATGAACTGACCTCTCTCTGTCACAGCGTTGAGGTGTGACAAACCATTGAACACTGTACCCACCAGACTAGTCTCCACCACAAAGTCATTCTGATGAAAGAAGAGAAGGGGTTATATGCAAGTTTGAATTACGATTTTGGAATAAATGGGGTGAAAACAAGATAAATCCTCTCTCCACTGAACCTGCTGATTACACCCAAGAGACATTTTTGATTGCATTAATCCCTTACAATGTCAGCAATTAAATCCGGTATATACTTATCAAAGCAGAGTTGCTTTACATGGTTGAATACAAATGAAAAACATTTCAAGACAGAGGCAAATTAAACCAAGCAATTTAAAATTAGATCAAGTTAAAAGAAATAAGATTCTGCAACAGTGATACATTTAAAATGAACATATAAGACAAGATGGAAATGGAAGGATGCATTAAAATTAATAAAAGGCTGCTTTGCTGTTGTGTCTTGAGAAGTGATTTAAAAAGGTGTCACCGAACCTGCAAGCCTCAGGTTCTCAGGCAGGGTGTTCCAGAGCTGAGGGGCTCTATCTGCAAAAGCCCGGTCACCTTTGGTCTTAAGCCGGGACTTAGGAACAGCTAACAAAGCCCTGCCTGAGGATCTAAGGCTGTGTTGTGGCTCATAGGGAGCAGCAATTCAGCAATGTAGCTGCGAGCAGAACCATGAAGTGCTTTAAAAGTGATCAGTAAAATTTTAAAATCAACTCTAAAACTAACCAGTGAAGGGAAGCTAAAACAGGACTCATCTTGTCTTCTAGTGTCAGAGCGGCTGGGTTTTTTACTAGCTGAAGTCGTGAGAGGTTTTTGGCTTAGCCCTGAATACAATGAATTACAATAATCCAACCTAGATAAAATAAAATCATGGATGACCTTCTCGAGATCCGACCGGGGGGGAAAAAAGACCTGTTTTTTTAGATGTTTCTTAACTACTAAAAATGGCATCAAATAACATTTGTAACATGTTTTTCAAAAGAAAGGTCACAATCAAACATTAAAGCCATGTTTCTGGCTGCAGGTTTGATGTTTGTAGCTAGGGATTCAAGATGTTTTTGTAAATAAAATGGGGCATAGAACTATCATCAATCAGCATAACAATGGTACTGTATATTTTGATCAAATATGGTATGGTCCAGGGGCAGCATATACACACAAAAGTAATTTAGAAATAGGTCTAAAATCATTCGGTTCAAGGTTAGGTTTTATTAGCAGAGGATACACTACCGTGTGCTTCAACAGAAACAAGGCTGAAATGGAACAGTTTTCAAACCAACTTATAGAAGTAGGAAAGGTTACCTGTTTGAGGACCCAGTCCAGGGCTCGTTGGAAGTAGTCTCCAAGCCAGTTTTCTAGGTTACTGCCACAACCCTCTGGCTGACCCCTCAACCACGACTTCAACAAAGCACCCACGTCAATGTCCTCATCACTAAAGATATAAGTGAGTAAAGGGGGGGATGTAAAAAGAAACTGCGAGACAAGCTATGTAATTTATAAAAGGCTGTCTGCATTAACTAACTGACCTGAGAAAAATCATGCCCATGCGGGATATGGTGGCTGGTGAGGCACAGCTAAGGTCATGAGTCTCAAACAGGAAGTTAACATTGGGTCCGAATTGGATGCGTTCTCCACTAGGCATGGTTAACAGCCGATTATCATCAAGAACAGAGTTCAGACTCTCAATCCACTCTGGGTCGATGTCGCCGTCACACACAATCCAAGAGCTCACCTCTAGAAAACACACCAAAAAAACTCATGTAGATTTCTTTAGATACATAAAGCAAGAACTTTCCAGTTTAAGCAGACTTTAGCCCTGTTGTCAAAAGTCAGCAAGACAGACTATCAGTCACCTATTTGCACCATTTGAGTGTTGTCTGCTTCTTACCCTGTGGTTCTCTGACCACATTCCTGGCACTATGTGTGAGGACACCATCAGCCCATTCTCTGGTGTCCATGTCTATATGTCCCAGCAGCTGTTGTCTGGGCATGGCCTTAGGATTCATTGTGTACTGCTTTACCTACAAAAACACAACATTAGTCAAAGATGGCACCCAAGATTGGGGAAAGTTTTTTTTAACTGACCAACTGACTGTCTAACTTTCTTTGAACTTAACTCCTTTATTTGCTAAATAACACGAGAAACGAAGCTGTACACAATGTACGTCTACATTTCGAATGTATTTTTTTTACAAGTCTCCTACAAATTAGATGTGATGTACAGCATGTTTCGATGAATGAAAATCCAGGTAGGCGATTTGTCTTTTACTCACCACTTTGCCTGTCTTGCTGAGAGCAGCCCTAAGCATCCTCCAGAGTGTAGACTTCCCCGCTCCACTTGGCCCTACGATGACTACTCCCATGCGTTGTCTCAGCTGTTCATTCAGCTCCAGTGCCTTCTTCAGCTACACAGAGATGGAAACACATTTATGATTTTTCCTCCATCTTTCTAACAAATCCAACTGTTGTCTCAGTGTTAATTTTAAAGACGTTTTGCAGTATATGTTGACCCCAAACACTGACTGAAGGCTATTTCACATCATGTATCATTTAATAACAATAATATGTGTATAACTGGCTAATAAATAGATGTCTTTATACACACGCACCTGGCTGGGTATAAGTTCAAGTCGAGCTTCCTTGTAGACTTGTTCCAGTGCATGCATTAGAATCTGGTCCTCCACATCGGTGAAATTAACCCCAGAGAAGACGTCTCTGACCAGAGCATCAAACCGGGAGCTATCAGCAAATGTCAGCTTAGACATGGTGTTCAGTCTCAATGCCTGCACCACCAGACTACTCTCCTGAACTGCAAGACGATGAAAAAGATTAATTTTATAATTTTTTCCCCATTCCAATTTCAAATAGAATAGGCATGCAAAAAAAGACTACAAGCAGAAAGAGAACCTAAGAACTAATACAGGCTTGATGATCTTATCCAGACATTATTGCTTTGCTCTTGCCCATGCCCCCTGTAATAAAAGTGTTAATTACCAAAGCCCATCATGATTTAATTGAGTTTGTCAATACTTTTGTTCTCTTCGCCAAAGACGCTGGCCTTCCCTGCAGGCACAAATGTGGTGTTTTTCACACAGCGGGGGGAGGGGGGCACTTGGCCAGACTACACACAGAGCCAAACACAAGAAAACCTTGGGGACTCATCCCCTTGACAGGAGGTGCATGTAGAGTGTGTATGTGTGTGTGTGTGTGTGTGTGTCTATTGGACAGATAAAGGGCAGGTAGTGGAACATTATGATTTGAAAGAGAGAGAGTTGTGGGTTCAAGAAAGGCAGAGGGGGAAATGAAGAGAGAGATGGGGGGGGAGTATTGAAAAGGGGAGATGAGGGGTGAGAAACAGAGGGCAGCGAGGGAGAACGAGTGGGACGAGAGCGGCATCGACAGCCAGGTATCAGAGAGAGAGCTAACAAGAGGTCAGAAGGAGAAGGGAAGGAGGCGGGGAAAGAAGTACTGAAGAGGTAAACAACAGAACTCTGGCAGAAATGTTTGGAAACGAAAGAATGGAAAGGACAAAAGTACAGACAGTAAAAAGTGAAAAGCCCAAGGGAAGAAAAGTTTTCAAGGGCAGAATTTAGGTTAAATGTCAATTGATGATGTGTCTGTATTAGATGATTTAGAGGGCAAGGACAACAGCAGGTGTATAGAGAAAGTGCTGGTCAATAGAGCCTTTTGATGTTCAAGCACACTCATGCATAGTGTTGCTCAAAAAGTATTTAAGTGATATCCACACATAGAGACCCAGATTATCAAAACATTTTGTAGTGTGACCATGTTGGATAAAAGGATAAGCATCTCCAAACCAGCTGAATTTTCACTATCACCTTATCCTCTAATCCTTTTCTGTCAGCTGTACAGCTTTCCATCTCTCAGGTCAGAAGCTTACGTTCAGTGCAAACGTGGAAGAACTTCTCATGGGACACATTTTAGAGACACCTTGACCAAATAACTAGAAAGTAAGTTTTCAGATTATTTACTTTTTGAGATCAACTGGAACTTTCAGCACAGTCAGTCTGACTTTCTGACTGTTAAATAATTAATATGTGAATATGAGTAATTGAAAAAAAAATATTATTTTGATGTTAAATATTGAAATGTTGATAAACTTCAATTATCTTTTGGCACTGTGCAGTATGTTATATTATATGACATTACGATAATGACTATTCTGCCTTTGTGGTATATTTATTTCTGATTTGTTGAGCAAGCTGTCACAAGCCAGAAGAAGCAGATAACTTTAACACCATTTTGACTGAATAATTTGGTTTCTGAACCACTAAGCAGAATGTTCAAAGATTTGATCTCATCGGGTGGCTGACGTTCAAATCAACAGTGACTTTAGAGGTTTTATTATTAGCTCAAAATACTACTTTATTACCACTGAGCTTTCTAGGGGTGTTTTGGAATTAACTCAATGTCACCGATTTGATGGCTCATGTCCTGGGGTCAGCTCTAAAATATAAATTAGGTAACTGGTAAATTGAATGATCCTGCTTTTCTGATGGTGATAATTTTCTGTCTATAGTTACTACGGATGGGTTACCATAGAGACTTTAGATATCTGACCTGAGCTCGTCTATAAATATTTGCCATGAATTTTGACTTCCCTGAAAAATTAAAATAGCACAAAATAACAACATCATGCATACAAATGCATTAGTCTTTCCAACCTAAAATATCCCAGACATGTCTGAAACATTGCTGGATGTAAAGTGGAAGTTCAGTTCTCTGTGTCCATTTATGTTACTTGATGGACTTCTGCTTTATTACTGTATTATTTTTTCCACCTATGAAGCATGAATTAATTCTTATATTGAATACTGAAGACATATTAAACAGACAATGTCATTTTTAGTAGCTTTTATTGTCATCAGTTGTCAATACTGACGCACAGACCCTTAGAAGACCTTTACAGTGACACACATTGGGTAAATTGTGTAGACTGATGGCTCATCGATTAGTCGTAATTAGTCATCGATTAGTTTGTACACCGGAGAAAAATCACTGAATTTTACACTGTAAAATGTCCCACTTGGATTGTGTCTTGGTCACAGTGACAAATCAATATCTCAGGGCTCTTTATCAACATTATTTGTTTATGTTTTGAGTTTATGTAAAACAAATAGTCTTGGCACAAATATTCATATTAATAGTGGCCTAAAAAATCCAGTATCGGTCTGACTATAGTTTTTATTGCTTACCATCACTAAATAAATGTCTTAGGGCATCGTCAGCATGTGTTCTTGCAGACTTCACTCGTAAAAAAAAATTGGTAAAAAGGTAACGCAACAGGGAAAACAGAGTGCGCATGGTGGTTTCAGTTGTTTGATAGGCTTCATAAGCAGACGTGCGGCTCACCTGCTGCCATGATAACGGATCGCGGGTAGAAATACATGGAAAAAAGAGGAGTTCTCAGTCTTTTAGGCAACTTTATAAAACATACTGCTGATGGAGAAAATGGAGCAGAGGGGGGAGAGAGAAGCGGGGTTAGCCGTGGTGTTTACCTGAGGTGTAGGTGTGTGTGAGTGTGTCAGAGTGTGGGGAGAAGAGAATGCCGAGGCAGGTGCAAAGCATAGAATACTTAAAACAATAATAATAATTTTCGTGGTCATTAATACCTGCTTTCACAGGGTGGTTTAATATGAACATTTGACATTTTTTTTGCTGGGGGAGCGGGGGTTTTACAATCATGATGCCGGCTCATTGTCGTGATGTCTGTCAGCCATCGCCGATGATGACGATGCCATCAACCCTAGACATGATCATTCAAGTATGTCATGGAGGGAGGAGAGTTTCTTTTCTTAGTTTTTGTTTTCATCCTATAGTCAAAGATGATTTCTCTGATTAGCACAACTGCAGACAAGAAGTGAAATCCCCTGGTGTTGTTTTTGGCTAGAATGAAAACATGACATTTTTTGCCCTGGTTGTAGATCCCAGCATGTTGCAGTGTAATGCAATCAATACATCTTGTTGCTCTGCATTAGTCACCCACTGTCTTATAACTATCGTGTCACACTCTACTATTGGAAAATAGTAGAGTGTGAGAGGTAAAAATACCTAAAAGAAATATCATACCTTAAAATAAAAAAACAGCCAGAGAGGGTCTTACTTGTGTCCTTGTCATGACTCCTCCTCTGTTGCTGCAGGAGACTGCCACAGGCCTTCAGCACTGTCTTCAGAGCACGCAAACCCCAGTCATAGTGCTGCTGCGGAGTCAACAGCTCCCTGGACACACAAATAGAGGCACATTTTCACACACTCTGAATTGACTGTAGTACTGGGTGTGCTGCTAATGGGTTTGGAGGTAGATGATAACTTATCCACATAATCAATATATTGAAATACACTGTAGAGGCAGTATAGGCAATTTAAAATAAATTCAACACCCAACAGCATGATTCTGTTTTGACGACACAAAAAAGACTTAGTGAACCTTAGTGAAAACAAACAAAAAGACACTGTATAATTAGTAGTGAACAAAAGTTTACGTAAAAGTTCATAAATCTCAAATTCCTACTCCCTTCAACCTCAAAAACCGAAAGACTTAACCCCCACAGATTTCTACCTGGCCAGGTTGAAGATTGCAACCAGTTTGCGGCCCAATATTTCTCCATTTTTGAAGCCCTCAGAGTAGAGGATGACCTCAGCAATGAGATCATTGTCAGGTCTGCTCATGGCCACAGGCCTGAACAGCTGCTTTAGGTTGTCTGGAAGCTTCTGTCTGCCTCCGTAGCCTTTTCCGGCCGGGTTCAACGTGATGAATACCCCAGAGTTTGGGTCCAATTCCACCTGGAGGATGAAGAAGGAGAATAATAAAGTTATTCACTTTAGATAATGTGTTTTATAATGGCATGAGCATAGTTTCATTGGCTGCTTGAGGATTTATGACCCAACCATAACTCTCACAATGGATGAATAAACAAGTGATTCCATTTATTGACAGACTAATTCTTGTGCATGTTTTAAGCATGTCTGTATATAAAAGCCAATGAATTAAACAGAAAAAATATATAATAATGGAGAAAGATTTGAAAAAAACATCAGTACTTAGAAGCATTCATGTGTTTGTCTGCATCTTGTCTTATTTTCTGACCTCCTTCCCCAGCAGATCACATGTGTTCTTGTGATGTTTAAGGGAGTCTTGAATGGCCTGAATCTGCATGGAAACTGCAGATAACACTGCCTCCTCCAAGCGGTTAAACTCATCAAAGCAGCCCCATGCTCCACACTTCACCAAGCCCACAAAGATTCGTCCCATTGACTTCACGTCGATACCCTACAAAAAAAAAAAAAAGGCAGTTGTTCACAATTACTAGTCTTGTTCTGTGTGTGCTTGTGTGTGCGGTCCTAATTGTGTAGCTCTCAGGTTTAATACTGCTTCTATTACATTATATTCATGATCAGAGTATTTTCATACCTCATCACAGTTGAACACCAACACCTGCCGTCCAAACAGCCCCCCCAGGGCTTTGACCGATTCTGTCTTGCCTGTACCAGCGGGCCCATAGGGGTTCCCCCCGAGCCCCATCTTCATGGCCTGGGTCAGAGTCAGGTAGCACTTATCAGTCAGTGGAGTGTGCACCAGCTTAGCTGCATTCCCCTGGGAGACAGGAGAGGGAGGATGGAGAATAAAGTAAGCGATAAAGTCAGCAACCAAGAAAAAGACAGGAGCAGTGAGATGGCCAGACAGAAGGAAAGATATGGGGAGTGGAGAAGAGCAGTGGGGCACAAGAGAGGGGGCAAGAAGCCAGTGGAGGATAAAGGCAGACAAGATGATGGATTAAGAAAGGAAGGAATGAAAAGCAAATGAAGGACAGGCGAAGAAAAAGAGTGAGACTAAGTCTAGCTCGTGATTTTTTAAATGAACTGCAGAGGGAAAATAAAGAAATGTATCTTCAGTGCTCCTCATCTCTGCATAAACAGTGCCACCAAAAGGTAAAAGACAAGAAGTTCAAGTGTATCGCTAGAAAATAAAAAAAGATTAACTGTAGCCCAAGAAACATCAATGTGTGCTTTGGAGGGTTAATTTTCTCAATTAATAAAAATGATTGAATCCAACTTATATCTGCATTCCAACACACCTGGTATTCATAGGTATAGCTGAACTGTGCATCCACCATTTGTATGAGGCAGCATTTGTCTGTCCCCATGTAGAAGCGGAGCTGCTTCTTCCAGGCCCAGGCATCAGGGCCGGTAACTCCTGCCTGGTTAAGTTGCTTCACCACACTGATGTTGTGGATAATGTCCAGGATCAAGGCCTTCAGCTTTAGCTGCAAGACATTGGACTCTGTACAGGAAGACGTGCATGAATGTCAGGGTGTCAAGAACGTATTTGGCATTTGTAATAAAAAAAGATACTATACCTGAAAGTACACATTCACTTTTGTATTATCAAATATTATACACAGTGCGCCTCTTTAAAGTCAAATAACTACAGCAAAACTTCTATATTTTTCTGGCTCCATTTTCTTGATCAACTGCATTGAATTGACTGTTATTAACGTTTACTTTAAAAACTCAATATTAACCCCAGGTCATTAGAAAACCCCACCAGGTGCTTTGCTTTGAATAAATGGTGGGCTTTTTTGTAAGCAAACAGAATGGCAATAGCTTTTATGTTACCATAAAACAGCAGATTTTGTCCGTTGTAAGGAAAGCTGTCTAAAGTAGAAATGCAGAATTGTATCGACTGGTGAGGAGAATTAATGGGACCATTCACTGTGTAAACAAACCCAAATATCTCAGGTGAAATTTTTTAACAACAATTTAGAAATTGACATTTTTGTCAGATGTGAAAACTGGCACACTGATATTCTGGAAAGTTAATATCACCAACAAATACTGGCTTTACTGTCATGAACAACTGTACAAAATGCAGAAATATGCACTTTGGAAAATAGTGTCATTGTTACTAACTTTTGTGACAGCCTTAATTATTTAGTACCCTCTGTAGTTGGAGAAAAGCGTAGTCTCACAGCTGAGCAAAAAATGAAAACGACACAGAAAAACTGTTTGAGTAGTTCATATCCTAAAAAACTTGCATTATAAATGCTGTATAATTTAAGGTTCCTGTCTAAATATGGGTATATATGCATACAAATATGCATACATAAAAATGACTTTACTAATGGCCCATATTAGGGATGTCCCGATCAGGTTTTTTTGCCCTTAAGTCCGAGTCATTTGATTTTGAGTATCTACCGATACCGAGTCCCGATCCGATACTTCTATAATACTTAAAAACCAGATCCAGGATGTTCCTTATTTTTTATTTAATTCACCTTATTTTAACACTCAACAACTCTGTTAACAAACAGAGCACTTCTGTGAGGTAGCTTGAACAATCAAGTAATAAATAACATAAATTCTTCATATTGGACTTTAGTGCAACAGTAAATAAAAATATGAGAATATATAGACATTGTTATCCGAGTCCTGATCGGGAGGTAACGTCCGATTCCGATCGAGTCTGAAACAACGCGATCGGGCCCGATTTCCGATCTCATGATCGGATCTGGACATCCCTAGCCCATATGCAGTATAATCAACAGAATTTCAACCCTATAAATCCAGCAGGGCTATACTGAGGGAGTACTTTTCATTCATCTTCTCTGTGGGTTACTTTTCTCCATTCATCTCTGAAGTTGGAATTTCATATTGTAAATTACAGTGGGTCCAATTGTTGTGTGCTAGGTAGTTGCTTTGAATGCTGTGTGTGTAGCAATGCATCAGTGATGTCAGCAGAAGCGTAAAACAATACCTTGCCAAATGTATCCCCATCCTGTCTCATCTCTGTGCCAAAGGGGAGAAAGCTCCCACTCCCCGTATGGGTTTATGGCTCATTTATGTAGACTGAGTAATTAGATAATCCTTCTTGCCATTACTTTAGCTCACAGGTTTTCAAAGTGGGAGGCGGGCCAGTTTAGCTAGCTAAAGTTTAGCTGTTTTAATCAGTACTGCTGCTCCAAAGCCTCTTCAGCCTACCTGCTTGTTTAAAGCAGGCCAGTAATTTAATGAGATGTTATCATGGAAATTACTGCTATTTCAAGTGTGGTGGGTGGTAGAGTTTTGGATGCAAGACAGTCGCAAAATGAAGCACATTATCTGAAAACTGAATAGCCTTCTTCACAGTGCCATGCTGAAACATCAATGTCAAAAAGTCAAAAATCTATGTAAGCAATGAAGAAAATTTGGCACCACTAACATTTTGTGCAAGCGAAACAAGCATTGCTTTCATTGAGACATTTTCATAAGAAAAAAACTTGGAATTTGGCAGTAATGTCCCGTGAAATGATGCCACCACCACGGCTATGAAAGAGATTCTCATCTCATGCATGAATAAAAAACCTTCATTTAACTTTAAAAGTCCTTTTTACAAATTCAAGTTCTGTGAAATAACTCCTCTGTCATGCTTTATGCAGCCATATATTCAGCCCCAAGTCATTAAATTAACCTGCCAGCTACAGCATCTGCAGCTTTAAAGCATGCTGGCCCTCTACAGCCTCTTGTATCTGACTGGCTATCAAGAGATTCACACAAGAGTAGTCTTTCAGCATTAATCTCTCAGTCCTAACTAACAATTCAAGATTTTAGACAGAGCTCAATTATTAACAACGCGAGAGGCAGTATGATAGTGGAACAAAAAGTGTCATGTAGCAACTGTTCATAAGGACAGCACAGCAATTAAAGGTTAATATCAACAGGAATGTGATCAGCAACTAAAAAAAGCAGGAGAAAATTGGAGAAACAAATATGTGTAAAAGAGCAGGACAACACCCTGAGCATCTTTTGGGGAGCCACAAATATGTCTAAACATCTAATGACCACATCACATAGGATAAAGCACTGCTTCTTTTTTATGTAAAGACAAAACCATATTATCTTGCTGCTGCTGTTAATGTTCACCCCAGATGCAAATTCAAAAAATTGTACTGCGGAATGTTCTGGCTGTATAGGTGTAGGGTGTGTTCAGACATGAAGCAAATTTTAGAGGCAGCGTGGTCATATGCAAAGTCACAAAAAATATGGGAGTTGACACAAACATGCAAATTCTCTCTGGGTGGTACAAACTAAGTCAAAGTGTATGTTGCTAGTTAGTTTTCAGCTACAGCTAACATCTTTACATCATCTTGAAGCAAATAATCGCAGACTGCAATACTTCATGTTAACATGGGTCAAATTCAAAGAAAGTAAGTAGTAAGTGGGACTGGAGCTTTGACCAACCACTTGCTGTAAATTTCTGCAAACCATGAGCCTAAACTGCAGCTGTTGGTTGAAAATAGCATTAAAAAAATAGCAACTTCTTGTATTTTTTCATGCTGGAGTTAAAAGACGGTGGTCAAGCTTCTCCGGCTGGTAGCATTTGCATAATACATAACATAACCTAAAGGAAAAAAATGATATATAGTGCGGTCTTGGGAGAAGTGAGCTGTAAGGACACATTCACCAATGCATGCACACAAACGCAGACAGAACTACCTGTGTTAGCTTGATCCTCAGAGCTGGTGTCCACCGTAGTGTAGTGTTCTAGTTTGGCATTGAGCTCCAGCTCCAGCTGCTGCAAACTTTGCATTTTTAGAGCTCTTTCCACGTCTTCAGTAAACTGGATTTGCTCAGCCAGACACAAAATCTACACCAAAAATAAGAGTAATCAAGAGGAACTTCCTAGAAGGTCAAAAATATTGACATATGGGTCTTGGATCTGTCACTGAAGCAACATTCTGGTACCTAAAACACTTTTGGGAATATTCATTCAAATACAAATGGATTGCATGAAGTAGAGATGGAAAAATAAAGCAATAACAATAATTATTGCAATATGATTTTTTTCAATAACAATATAACAAATATTCAATAAAAAAAATCAATAAATGATTGATTTTATTAACTTGAATCATACACTAATTAGGATTACATGTTTAAAGATGTTTATTTTGTTGAGGAAAAAGGACTGAAAAAAGCTTTTACTTAATTTTACTCATGCATATTTGTTGACAAAGATTTTATCATAATTGTTTTGAATGTTCTACCTC
>JAPMOB010216660.1:0-15430 GCA_029875015.1 Lepomis gibbosus | reverse complement strand
CACACACACACACACACACACACACACACACACACACACACACACACACACACACACACACACACACACACACACTGCATCAGAGAAGAGGCTGGCCTTTGTTTTCTCTCTCTACCTCCGATCCTTCCTTCCCTCCTTCCTTCCTTCCTTCCTTCCTTCCTTCCTTCCTTCCTTCCTCTCTCTCTCTGTTTCATTTCTACCCTTCTCTCGTTCTCTGGTTCACTATGGCCCAGAGCAGTAGAAGAGTAAACCAAGCAACCACCACGCCTCCCCGTTTCTGCCTCTGTCTCCCTTTTTTGAACCTCTCGTTCACCCAGATGCTTACTCATTGATACTTGCCTCGCTCAGCACATCCTCCTGCCTGTATGCTGTGTCTTTTATTTTAGTTTCTAATAATACCACTAAGACCACATCATTATTTTTTTTAAAGTGATTCTGTTATCTTTAATGACTTAAGTCTTAAGTAGGACAGAAACCTGCTTATTGGCCCGTCTGATGCCACTCAAGAATACACAGTTGTTAATGCACCAAAACATACACAGAATGACACAACGCATTATAGAAAAACACTTTCTCTATTTTCACTTGACCATCCATCTCTTCCCCCTCCTCAGTCTGTCATCTGCCATTCTTTTGGTGTAATCAAACAGAAGTGTCCTGCTCTTTACCTTGTCTGCTGTCTTGGACCGTTAGGCAGCAATCGGTGTCTCCTATAATAATGAACCTGAAGTTGTTGTTGTAGCTGTTAGCCATTTAATGTCGGCTAATGGTTTTTAATGACACCGCTTGTGTGTGTGTGTGTGTGTGTGTATGTGTGTGTGTGCGGTCCCTGTAGTCCAATCACGTCTGCTCTGCAGCAGTAAATAAATATGGGATCATTTTTAATTACACAATACATAAAAACTGGTGTAACTCAGCTTCAGCCCACACCTTTCACCGCACCTGTTGACACAAACACCGAGACAGACGGATGGGTTTAATCATTACGGGTCGCATTTCAATTGTTTTCTAGTTGAAATGAATATTGTGAACATACAAAATCCTTCCATCACATAGCCTTTCCAAACGTTGCTTGTACTTACTAATGTGCTGTTGTAGTTATAACGAGTGTGTGTGCATGACGGATCATAAAGGACATCTCTGTGGCCACATGACACACACATACATACACACAGCATATATTTTGTGCATGGCTCCCGTCTTGACCCAGGGTTGATTTCAGAAAGATGTTAAGAGTGCTCCTGTTGTAATTAATCAGATCCCTATCCCTGTGTGTGTGTGTGTGTGTGTGTGTGTGTGTGTGTGTGTGTGTGTGTGTGTGTGTGTGTGTGTGTGTGTGTGTGAAGAAGGGAGGGACTATTGTGTTTCAGAATTTCATTTAATATACAGTATGTAAGTGTGCATGGATAACAAAGAGGGCACACTGTACTACTTACTTATATTTCTTCTTGTTCATGCAGACTTGGTGAGAGCTAACACCATTAGCATTAAATCATGTTAAATCATACCGTTCTTCCATTATTATCTTGCAGCTGTACACTGTTCATTTTAAGTTGTTGCAGTGTTGTTCATCAGTTGTTGCTATGGTACACTGTTCATCATCAGTGGCTATGATCCTGTAGCAATTCCTGCCTCTTTAGTATGTGTGGCAGCATCAACCTTTCTCTGCGGCTGAATTCAGATGACATATCTGCGTGTTTTCATATATGTATTTGTGTGTGTGGGTGTGTATGTAGGCGGGGGGCACTGTGCCCTGGGGCGCTCAGTCCTTAGCGGCAGGCTAACGGGGCGCAGAGCAACCCTCATCCTCACCCTGATCGATGCTGTGTGTGTGTGTGTGTGTGTGTGTGTGGGTGGGTGTGTGGAGGTGTGTGGTTGTCTCGTTAGCAGGAAGCAGAGGAGAGTCCAGGGACCCCTGCATTCCCTGCCCAGGGACACACACAGGTCCCAGCACCTGGACCAAACATACACATGTACACACCCTCACACATACACAACCGCACACACTCACTCACTTAGAAGATGCAGATGCACACAGTCCAGACACACAGCTCACACCTCTGTCTCTCTCCTCTCATTTTATCCATCTGTCGCTCTCATACACACTTTCTGCCTGACACACACACACACACACACACACACACACACACACACACTCACACACCATGCATACAGATCGAGTACACACAGCAGTCCCAGTGCGCTGCAGTAGCACTAAGCTTAATGTACAGACATGGCCTGTAACACAAGCACACTCACTGCGGTAGACAATGCTTCCAGGGGTTTTCACTGTGAAAAACAGGAAAAAGAGATACTTCCAAAACCATGGAGAAACAATTAGAGAGAAACAGTGAGGAAGTTTAAAGCGGAGATGTTTTAATTTGGTATTATTCATCGATTTCACAGAATTGCTTTTCAGCTGTGTATTTGCTTATGTTTGTGTTCATGGAGTTTTTTGTGCAGAGCCTATGCGCTGAACTGTGTATGTGTGTTCCTAGTCATTAACTATTTTGGTCAGATATTAGCGCCCTCTGTCAAACACATAACAGGCAAGTGGATAGTCATCAGGGGTGGCAAATTCTACCCAGCTGTGTGTGCATGTATGTGTTTGTGGACTCACCAGATGGACCATGAAATTGGTGATGTGGAAAAGTATGGTGGGTGCAAGTAAGTGTGTGTGTGTGTGTGTATTTAAAGGACTGATGTTCAAGAGTCTAAGAGTGTGAAAGCGGTCTATCTCATTGTCAAGGACACCTTTAATTACAACAGCAGGGGGCCCTCATGTGTGAGTGTGTGTGTGTGTGTTTAAGATGTTAGTTGTTGAATAATAATAAAATGCGTAAGTTGGTGAGATGATCACATTAGTTTGACAGTTCTGTGTTGTACTGTAATTCTAAAGTAAAGGACCTTTAAGTTTAACAGTACCTTCCAGTTTGTAGTATAAATTCCCCACAGATGGAACTGAATCTGCTTATTCGTGCTCATCCCTTGTTAGGCGATCAAGCCCGAGTGGGCCTAGGCATTGCGGTTCCCAGTACCAGCAGAGCTGGAACCCTATTGTAATAGTTATGTTTTTTATTATTAATCATTGTCTATGCTCTGAGTTAATGCTACTCATTATTTTATTTTTCTCATAGAAATCATCTGGGTAAAATTAGGCAAACTCCTGTTTGTATCAGAATTAAGAAGAAGACCAAATGCTGCTGTCCAATATTCTTATGATCTCTAACACGTGAACAAATCAAAACATCAGTAACATGTTTTTCTGATGTCAGTAAATGTGATGGCAGCGATTTTAGTGATGAAAACAAACCTCGAAAGGGGAATAATTTTGTCCCTTTGATTGTCTAACAGATCTTCAATCTCACTTTTACAGCAGGTTATGACATAAATATTAGCAAAGGTTTATCTCTTCTCTATCATGATGTGTGATGGATGCCGGACTAGTGTTCCGAGTGGATTGCTTTTGTGTTGGTACTCAATTCAGATTTCAAGTGACCGCTAACTGCCCTCGAACCTTCAAAACTCTCAACACAGCAATATGAGCTAACTGAAGTAAAGTTAATTGCCATTAATATTCATAATCTTCATGTGGAGTTAACTCTTATTACCTGCCTTGCCGTTTGAGTGGATAGTCGCAACTTAGCTCTAAACTAGCACCAAGCTATATGAGAATGTGACAGAGAAGCAGATTTAAAAAGGTGTTTACTGAAAAACATTTGTCAGTGGTGAAGGAATAATAAACAGAGCTGAAATCATGACATGAGTGAATGGTTCACACAGTAGGGTAGTGTGTGAACATGCCTGAACATAAAGTGGCAGAGAGTAAACAGGACAAATATGGCAACAGACCAGAAGATGGAGAAAGAATTTGGGCTTAATTAGAAAACTGATTCCTGTTGTGTTGCAAATGATAAAACCATTCCAGCTGAATGCCCCAGCAGTTATACAAGCTCTGCTGCAAATTACATGTACCTGCCTCAAATTTTAGGTTTTACAGGATAATAGAAGTACACACCTCATGCAAAGTGATCAAGTGACAATTGTTACTCTAAAGGTTATTACTCTCTCTGTTTGTCCATCTTTCCTTAATGTTCTCCCTTTTTTTCCATCTCCCCCTCCCTCCTCCTCTGAGCAGCTCCTCTCACTCCCTCCCCTCCCCTTCTCTTCTCTGCAGGAGGAGCTGGAGGTTGGGGGGTTTATGAGTTGGCAGTCCAACTGCTGAAAGGGTGGACACCTATGGGGACCCTCACAGCAGCACACTGACACATACACATACACAAACACACACATGCACACACTGCATACCCAGAGCCAGAGCCCAGGGAGTGTGTGTGCAGAGAGCAGCTGTAAGGCCAGTGGACTGTTACTGTAGTTCTTTGTTCAGCCCTGGCTCGGCTCCACTGAGCCTCTCTCTCTCTTTCTCTCTCTGTTATTCTTTCATTTTCTCTCTAGCTGGCTCTTTCTCGTTCTCATAAGTTGACTCTTAACCTGTGCTTGGATATGTCCTTCAACCGTTTTTCAGTCTTTTGGGCTCTTTCGTTAATCTTTCTACATCATCTGTTTTTCATCTCCTTCCCAAGGTGTCTGCAGGTCTTTAAAAAATATTTAAAAAAATATGTTAAAATACAAATTGCTACATTTTCCAGATTAATGTCATGTAATGCTTATATTCAGCATATACACCCAGCTTATGAAATCTTTTATTGGTCAACACGCAGTGTCAGGTTGAAAGAAGAAGTGAGGAGATTCAACATGAGCTGTGAATGCTACACACACACACAAAAAAAGCCACCGACAAATTGATTGATTCACATGTAGACTCTGGGAAATAAAATCCAGAATTTCACTGCAATGACTGCTTATCCTTAATAATCATTAAAATAAAAGTTTTTTTTAATTTTAAAAGGCATCTTTCATCTCCTACTTTCATCCCTATATCTCCAAAGTCCAAAAGGAGAGACAGACAGACAAAAAGGGGAGAGAGACAGGTGAATTATAAAGCAAGACAGACAAGAGAGGCATGTATTGCTTTGCTGTTTTATACAGTCAACGGTTGGTTCGTAACGGAGATCAAGCTGCTTTTAGTCTGCTTGTCACTGCTGTGACTCCCCCACATGCTGTGTGTGTGTGTGTGTGTGTGTGTGTGTGTGTAATGCATCCGTCCCTCTGGGTCTGTGCTTGGGCATAACAGACATATCAGTCATGTGTGTATATTTTCCTTGTGTCAGTGTGTCTTAGCATGTCATGCCAGTTTCTGAAGTGAGGGGATGAAAGAAAGCATCTTCTGTCGCCACGGCGATCAGGCTAATTACAGCAGCTTAAGTGCTTTACCCACGGTCACCACACACTGTCAAAATACACCACTGAGCGCTTGAGCGTGTGTGTTTTAATTTTTAAAGACCATGAAAGCTCGCTTTTAACCAGCTCAGCCCTGTGTGTGTGTGTGTGTGTGTGTGCGCACATTTGTAAACACTTCACTTGTCTGTGGGAGGGGTTTGAAGGCACTTGATGTTGAGTTTTTTAGTTTTTTTTTTTACAGTCCATCACTTAAAAGTCTGTTCCTGCTCTTCTTATTGAAGGTAGATTTTGAGTCTAAAATGCATGAAGGCAGAAAACATGTGTTCATGTCTGTCAATGTAGAGATTTGTCTGCTTCAAATGACCAGGTACACCACTATGTTGGTGTGTTTGTATGCAGTTTTGTGTTTATGTTCTCCTTTGTGAGTGGATAAATTAATTACTCTGTGTGTGTGTGTGTGTGTGTGTGTGTGTGTGTACACCTGTGTACCAGGGGTTTTTAGGTTGTATGGTGCTTGTGGAGCCCTAATGGAGTGTGGAGTGTGTGTTTACGCGCTCCCAAGCCGCTGTTTAACGCTTAGCGAGCTGGAACTAATTTACTAATTGAGTTTTGAGTTGGGAAGGAACGACAGCGAAAAGAGGGAGAAACAAGAGGGAGATAGGGATGGAGAGATACGCTAGGGGCTTCTGAAAAAGTCTTATATGTTTCTTGAGAAAAGTAGAGAGGAGACAAGGGAGAGAGGTGGATTTTGTTTTTGAAGTTGTGTAAGTCATGTGTTGGTGTGGCATGACTCTTGCCTTTCTCTTAGACACACAATACTTCCAGTGCCACTTGGCATCCTCTGTGTGTGTGTGTGTGTGTGTGTGTGTGTGTGTGTGTGTGTGTACATGTCTGTTGGGTAGCTGACAGGCAGCTGTGAAAGCCTGCTGGTAGATTATAAAGAAGTCTGGCATCTCCCAGAATGCACTTCAACTGCAGTTCCCCATAAAGAAAGTGGAGGGGGTGAGCAGTCAGAGCAGAGATGGAAGAGAAAGAGAAAAATAAAGAATAACAGGCTTTTATTGCGCACTTCAAAATGTGCAGCTACAATTTTCACTCGGTCAGCATAAGCACTTCTCAATCTTAATTCTGCTCTACCTTTCTTTTTACTGTAGAAACACAATTAGCAGACATAAATTGGCCAACATGACTTGTAAATATTGGCGTCCCCTCCATCTTACATAATGTTATTTTTAATACACAGCAAAATTAGAACTGACATTACAGAAAGCTTCCCCTAGCTAAGTTACCCTACTCTAACTAATAATGTAGTGCTAGAAACAAAAGAACCATCTAAACTTACTGACACTATTTCAAAAGTCTGCAGATGGAGAGAAAAACATAGCATCAGTGTTAAGCAGAGTGTGTGACATAAGAAATAGATAACGGATGAGTTAATGGAAAAAAAGGGGGAAAGGAAACGGAGAGGAAAGAGAAGGTTGTCAGGGGAAAAGAAAGCAGGAGGACACAATGCAGAGAAGAGCTTAGGTTAAGGCACTATGGGAGCAGTAGAAGGGGGAGTTGAGTCCCTAAAGGAGGTGAGAAAGAATGAGGGTGTTGGACAGGGAGGTGATGGGGAGGTCTTGGTTCGAGCCATTAGGGGAGTCATGTCACTACCAGCTGCCTCTCTCTCCATATTTTCCCATTATCCCTCTGGGGCACTGAGGAGAGATTTCTACAAAGGTCGCTTTAAATCTAGCAAACAAAAGAGACCTGCTACTGGAACGAGGTTTTGTCTTTCACAACACCACAGAGCAGCGATTTTCTCAGTAGGATAATTTTGGATGTACAGTAGATAGGAAGGGACTTTTCATGACATAATGAAATAAAAATGTATGTTTGTAATAGTTGTTGCTTAATACACATTTTAAATATTTGAGTGAATGGCAAAAGCATTTCTTTTGCAGAATGGATGAAACTGTGCGCATTTCGCACCGTGTGCACATTGCAGATGGGTACAGCTTGTGTTTGTTTTCGGGATCCTTTATAAGCCATACTGTACAAACACACATATTCACACACATGGCAGTGAAGACATCACACAACACGGATGCCAGCGACACGATGCATCATAAACAGCACGTTGTTTTGTGTTGTCAAATTCACGTAGTTGTACATGTGTGCTGTTAAAATATGATTATTTAAAGTGACACCCAGGCACAAATATGAATACAGTAGTGAACACGCACGTACACTCTTTAGTTTAACTGTTTAAATGATTCATCTGATAAAGTAGATGACACAAGACATTGAACACAGTGCCAAACAGCGCTAACAAACTGTGGCTTGGTTTTGAATTTATGTGAAGCCTTTTGAACAAATGCCAAAAGTGAATTTTCCTGGATTTTCAGAGGTTATGATATTGTTGAGAAACTCTTCAGGAATTTCTGTTAAAATATCTGTTAAGTTAACACCAGGTATGAAAACAGGAAAATATTACTAGAGGTGATTCTTAGTCTAAGAAACATAGACTCCATTTTTGTGAGTGTGGACCCTTTGCAGGATTTGAAAATGTTGTTCCACTGCGTCTCCACATTAAAACAGCCTCCTGAGCACCAGTAACTGGGTGAGCATGGCGGGGATTATATTTTTTTTCACTCAATGATTTTTTATGATAAATCATCCTCTTTTTCCCTCTTGATCTGTTTTGCCTTTATCCCCAGCCCCCCCCTCCCCCTCCCCCTCCCCCTCCTCTCAGTGGTCCTCCTGTTCTCCTTATCTCTCCTCCCCGGCCTCCCTCCATCTCTCCATCCCTCCCAGGGAGAGCAAATCCCTCTTTTCCTAGGTAGGAGTGTAGGGAGGAGTGGTACGGCTTAGATCTCGGCCCCCTGCATCGTCCCTTCATCAGGCCCCCCTCCAGTCCTCGCTCCATCCCTCCTCCATCTATTCTCTTGTTAAATTATGGTTTTATGCTCCTCTCCTTCCCTCCCCCCTTTCTTTCACACTGACTCCTCTCGTCTCTCCCATTACATTTACATTTAAATTTTTGCTTTGAGCAGATGTTCTTATCTGGCATGACTCACAGTATTTTCACTTGAATAATCTTTAAATTCTGCGTCACACAAGCAAATGAAACATGCATACAACTGAAAAATTCAATCAGCTATAAGTGAGTAGTAAGTAGACATCAAAAACTACTCTCTTATCCTCCATTTATTTGTCCCCTCTCTTCTAGTTTCCTCCCATCTTGCCCTTTTATTCTCTTGTTCTTGTCTTTCATTCAGCTTGTTACTGTGGAAAATAAACAGCCAGAGTCTCATGCTTCAACCTCCTTATTTTTCCTTTTCCATCTCCCTCATTTTCAGCCCTGTCCCCCACCTTTCCTCCTCTCTTCCTCTCTCTTTGCTTTCTCCTCCCCTGTTATTGTTAAACACAGATCAACCCTCATGTCTCCACCTCCTCACCCGTCCTCCTTTGCTCTCTCCTCTCCCTCCACAGACTCAGTGCCGTACCTCTGCCCACATCCTTCCATTTCCGCACTTTTTTTTTTGTCTTGGGGGAGCGGGGGGTCGGCCAGTCATTAGGATTTCTTTTCTCTGTTCTTTCACTCATTCTTTTCATTCCTCTCACCGTACGCCGTCTCTCTGGCGCTTTTACCTGCCACTGTTAAAGGGATGTCCTTTCCTAGATGAAGGCCCTGTTTGAGGAAAGGGTGTTCAAATGAAAGGGAAAGAGCAGAGGTGGAGGGGGGGGGATCATGCAGAGGGGGTCCTTCGGGAGTTGAGGTGCATACTGTGTACTTGCACCATTATAAGTTAGAATCTGGCCCCCGACACTTGCTGCGTATCATCTCTTAGCACACTGTGCTGTCAATGCAGAGATGAATTCAAATGCTCTTCACTTAAAGTTCAATAGACGTCCTTGAAGGCTAGGCAATTAAATGACAACAACAATTTAATGTAATGGTGCAAACATGTGATCTTTCGCTTTATAATGTAAAATCAATTACATCAATTACATTACACTATCCTTATATGACAGTATTTTAATAGTGCAGTGTCTCCTTAAGTATCACCTCCATGATATTATGTATTTGTCAAAATGAATGCTGCTGTGACATCATGACATCCATAAATGTTACAAATGTAATGGTCATTAAGATATTTCAATGAAATACTTTGCACTTGCTGACGCTCAGTGTGTGACACGGGAACACAGCCGAGGAGGAGGCAGAGAGGGTGAAAGTGTTGGGACGTGACTGCATGTGAAGATTAACACGCTAGTTTTTATTCACACGCCACAGTATGTGTCAGAGGCAGGTCTGTTAACTCCAAAACACATACGTGGTAACGGTGTGTCAGTGACGTGCCGCTGACTTTATTAATTGTGGGTGGAAAGCGTATAAGTGGATAGACGCACACACACACACACACACACACACACACACACACACACACGCGCCCCAGACAGTCAACTCTCTCCAGAAGTGACATTATGGCTCCATGGGGGGAGCAATTATGTTTATCACAATGTAATGTGTGACTAAAAACTCATCTCATCGGTTGATGCTACTTTTTGATCACCGTCAGCTGTCATTTAATTAAGTTTAACACTTCCTACTTATTTGATTACGATACCTATTAATGTTTTTTTTCAAACATGCATTTCTCTACCCAGCTGCTCAGGTACTTTATGTTTTGTGGAGTGCTGACATCTTTACTATTTTACATGATTACAAACAGATTGAAATTACAGCTATTGGCATATAGAGCAATGGCTTATTAAAGGTAGTAAGTCACATTGGTAATGTTGCAAGTTATTAACAGTAGGTAGTTTTAAAAGTGTGTGTGTTTGTGTGTGAGAGCGAGTGAATGTGTGTGTCGAAGAGTAAATTCACAATCTCACAGTCTCCTGTCTTCCCCTCCTTTGCAAGCATACATGCCTCTCCCCTAACATTTATCCATCTTTCCGACCTTCTCTCCTTTGCTATATCCCACTCTCTGTGAGGTGGTGGATGGATTACCCCTGTGTGGTATCGAGGCAGCTCCCTGAGCTACACACACACACACACACAAACACACACACACGGGCTGTTATGTGTCTGTGGGTGTGTTATGGTTGTGTTAGCGTGCTGTGCTGGTGTGTCCAGAGCTGCTGTGGATTAAACAGACTTTTCTGTCTCCTGCCTGGGAAACACACCCACACAGCCTTACTGTACATACAAAAGGGCACAAGCTCAGTAGAAAACACAAGAAAGCATGCACACACACACACACGCACACTGCAACAAAGCTCACCTGTAGCCAAAAAATGGACAGACAAATGCCCACCGCCGTCTGTACAGCACACAAACACACTATACTGTACAGCATGAAAGTGCACTCTTGCTCATATACAGCTCAGTACACAGTACACAGCTCAGTACACACACACACACACACACACACACACACACACTCCAGGTGCTCACTCACACATGCTCACACATTCCCCAATTTATTGGTCCTGATCTCCCGGTGTGCAATGTGTGTGACTGAGGAGTTAGAGGCAAATGCAAGACACAGAGAGAGAGAGAGAGAGAGAGATGAATGCACCCCCTACTATGTTTTGAATGGACCAGCCCACACCACCGGCCCTTAGGGGCCCCTTCATTGCTCCTCAACCCCTCTCTCTCTCTCTCTCCCTCCCTCTGTTTCCTATTTAATTTCTTGTTTTGCTCTTGTCTCTCTGTCCTCATTCACATTTTGTTCACTCCCCCTCATTGTTTTTACACACACGTCCTTCATGTGTCACTTTGCCTCTTCTGACTGTATTTTTTTTTTCATCACATGTTGGCACAGCTGTGGACGGAGATCAGGTTACGGCGTGGCACGGGCACTTCCTCTGCGCGTGGATTGGCCGTCTGGTTGCCATTTACCCTGTTTCAGTCCAGGACACAGCTCCTGGGTTCTTCCTATACATTATACAGCATGTGTGTGAGTGTACGTGTGTTAGTGTCGCAGCAGCTCCGTGGGGTTGGGCCATTGGGACCAGGCCCCTGCTTGGTTGGCCTGGAAACCCTGTCTAGTCAGACAGGACAATAGAGTGAGCTAGATGTCTAAACAGCCTAAAGCAGTGTTGTTAAACTAGGGCTCAGGACCCATAGTGAGCCACGGATGTGTTACTGGAGGCTTACTGTATGATAAAAGAAGCCCACTTGTATGTTTTCTTTGGACTAGCAATGTTAAGCAGAAAAATATTGATTCTGATTTAAGTAATAGCTTTACCATTGACAGTTTGTTATTCAAACTACTGCTGAGAGATGCAGTCAGTGTTAGAAGACGTAACAGAGGAAGTGTTGTAATAATAACGGCAGAGAGAGTGAAAGAGTTTTATTTCATGTGGTTAACAATAACGTCATTTTTTAAAATCACTGTGGATCAATCTTGGGGATAAATACTATCTTGTGGCCTTGTGAGATGCTTGATTGAACCTTGGTATGCAGTTCTGTTGTAGCACTAAAATAATGCATAACAGATGGGGAGGTTACAGTGTAACAGTCCTCTGAGCACGGAGCCCATTTTAATAGAGGCAGAAGTATTTTCTAGCCAACTAGTGGTGCGAAGCTGACTGTGTCTTGCTCAGGATGGTAGATGTAGTGCCATCCCCGCATCCAGTGTTTCTAACAACCCTTGCCTCCTAGTAGTATGTAGTAGGATGCCTCCCAAAAAGTTGCAGAGATTTTCTCGATACAACAGATAACATTGTTCTTGTATGACTATGGGGTTTGCAAAGCCAGCTTCACAGTGGAGCAGCTGCTGATGAATTCTCCTGCTGTTAACTGTCCAAGATCATAGAAATTATAAATCAGTGTTTGGTCAGTGGTGTTGTTTGTTTTCTCAGGGTTCCTACAAGACACTGATGATGGCTTTGTTAGATTTATTGTTGCCTGTCTGTCTGCCAGTGGGTTCATTGGCTAATGACTAATCATTTAGACAAGTGTGTGTTGTGTGTCTGGAAACGGCAGCAGAAGCTGAGGTGATTAAACAACGTTACACCTCAACCTTTCATCCACTTTGGACCGCCCGTTCATCTCTCTGTCTTATCCTTTGTCTCCATTTTTTTTCTCTCTCTCATTATATCTCTCCGCTCTCATCCAAGCACTCTCTTCTCTACTCCCCATCATCCCTCTTTCTCTCCCTCCCCAGCTGCACAACATTAGTAGATGAATGAATTAATAAACCACCGCACACACGGCAGTGCTGACAGATAGACGGAGTGGGCGAGTGTTTTGCTGTCATTAAGTGGGAAACACCAGCTCTCCATCATCATGAACGGTGTGTGAGTTGTGGAAAGATATCCGTAGCTTGTTGGCTGTGCGTGTGCACGGGTGCCACCCATGTTTTCTAAATTGCAGCGTCCAAATTTCTCCTCAGCAATATCTAGTAAGACCCAGACAAGTGCGTGTACTCAGCTGAATTAGTATTCAGTTAAAAGCAGACAGACAGACTGATGTATCCAATTCCAGTTACCGTGTCTGTCTGTGTGTGGTCACTGGCACATGCACACAGTTGTGTAAGTGTGTGCGTGTTTGTGTGCGTGCCTCTTATCGCGCAAAAGGCATGGGAGCCCATGGGGGGACATAGAGGGGGAAAAAGGAGCGGAGTGAGTGTTTGATATTTGACAGCTGATTAAGGAGAGGAGTGAGGATCAGGGAGCTCTGACAGGAAGTCTCCATGGGCATCATGGGAGGTACGACCAGGAGAGGGGTGGGGGTTGCAGGGGGCCAATGGATGGAAGAGAGAGGGATGAGACAGTTGAGGCAGTCAGTAGGATACAGCAGTGTTGCGTGAGTGTCGGTGGGGGGTAGATTGAGACGGGGGGGGAGGAAATGATGAGAGAAGCCTTTCCTGCAGTTGCTTAGAGGGAAGGAGAAAGTAAGCAAGTGGGAGCAGTGAGGACTAAGCCGGGAAAAGAGCGATGGCATGGAAGTGAAAGAGGAGAGGGAAGGTGGAGCAGCAGAGGAGGAGGATGAAGAGAGGAAATGAAAAAAACAAGGTGGCATAGGAGAGAGGAAGGTGGCCTGGCACCCTGCTGCTTATCCTTGAACACTCTGAGGAGGTCTTTCTTTCCATCTCTCTTCCTCCCTCTTTCTTTTTCTCCTTCACACACACACACACACACACACACACAGTGCCCGAGTAGCACACGAGGGTGCTGTTGCAATTAAACCGACGCAGCATGGAGCCCAGATTGAGAGAGAGAAGGAGCGAGGACTCCACGCCACATGAGCACTACCCCTGGAAGACAGAGATGAGGAGGGAGAGAAGAAGGAAGTGAGGGAGGGAGGCATAGGTACAGAGAGGACAGAGGTAAAGCGGTGTGATGATGAGGGTAATGATGGAGACAACATAGAGAACATAAAAAAGTACCAGTAGTAGTTGGTATAGCAGTTACTAAAAAAAGCAGTTCTAGTTGTAGCAGCTGCAAAAGTACTGGGAATAATTAAACAGGTGCAGGTGTGCAAATCATAACAATAGCACTGAAAAATATATAGGGAATTGTACTACGTCCTAGTAAGACTTGTTGATTTGTGGAAATGAGGTGCTCATAGAGGAGGAGAGTCTTTATTATGGACTGTATGTACTAAAAAAAGATGAATTAGTGATGGATGAGCAGGAACAACAAGGTTGTAGGAATTAGATAGAAAAGAATGGAAGCGAGGCATCAAATGGATTCTAGATTATAAAAAAAGCCTCATTTTTATTTCATAAAGCATACATTAAAAGCTTAGTACTTTATTAGATTTCTTATGTCTTAAAATTGCCCATCATAAGAAGCCACATCACGTAGTACCAAAATTTAAAATCATAGATGCGTCAGTCATACATTTAGAATTAATATCAGACAGTACACCCAGTGGACAGCAGCCATGCTGTAAAATGAACCGCACTGTGGATTTTTGCTATTAACATTTCTTTATTTTGACTTGTTATATTGCTCATTTTAGCTTAAAGTTCTGGTGTTACTTCAAAAATGCGTTATGAGCTAAACTTCAATGAAGGTGCTGCACTGAATTAATCCATTGTGTTTCATCTTTTTGCCCCGTTACTGTGACGCAGCGCTATCACCTATCATGCTGTGATTGGTTCTTTAATTAGCTCCTGACAAGAGGCTTCAGGAAGCCGGTGCGCTGATTGGACGTCTTAGCATTGTTAATTAGCGCAATTAAGTCATTAGGAGGGTCCTCAGCTCCGTTTCCTGGGGTCACACATGTTAGTGGCTCCCTCCCTTTGTGCGCAAGAAAGACGGAGAGAGAGAAAGAGAGAGCAAACGGGAAGCTATTTACATTTAGAAATCAAGTCATTTCCTCAGCAGTGTATTTGTGTAATGACAGACAATGATGTTTTCATTTTAGCTTCCTGTTTCATTTCAAAGCACGAGCAAGACACAGAGACTATACACTCGCAAAGATGAAACATGCGCCTGTATCAAAGCACTACGTTCTGAAAGTGTCTGATTTTGGTTGTTTATGGGTGACACAGATCACTTGTTTTTGTTTTTGTGTGTGTGTGTCTCTGCGGTGTCCAGGTGTGATATGGCCTGCGGTCGTTAAAAACACACATCTGGAACTGAGAGAGCACTCTGTACCCAGATGTGCTCTAGTGAGACACACAACACACACACACAATATTTGTGGTACAATCATGGGCTTTTGGTTCGAGGGGTGGAGTGTTTTTTTAGTGTGTGTCCATGTCCAGACGTCAGCTGTGTCTGTCAGGTGTATTTGTACAGAAGTTGACAGATGTTATTTTGATGTTGATGAATGTTGAGAGTGACAAAGGACAAAGAGAATAGGCAACAATGAAGTGACAATACAACACACACACACACAAACATAGTCTCTGCTATGAAGTCAGCCATGAGACAATGTTTGGTCAAGCATGGTTGGGTGGAGAGGCAATTAGTAAAAGCTACGTTCATGCGGCTGGGATGGACGGTGCGTCTCCAACTCCAGCTGCTGTGTACTCACAAATTAAGTCAATTATTTTCACTTGCGTATGTTTGTCTGCGTGTGTGTGTGCACTCAAGTTAATGCAAACAAGTGTTAAAATCTGGTTCACATTAACCCATAATTGTTAATGTACGCAATGTTGAGCGAACAAAGAAC
>JAPMOB010216657.1:0-16967 GCA_029875015.1 Lepomis gibbosus | reverse complement strand
TGATGGACTGGCCAAGCATGTCTCCAGACCTTAACTCTATTGAGCATCTGTGGGGCATCCTCAAACAGAAGGTGGAGGAGCGCAAGGTCTCTAACATCCACCAGCTCCGTGATGTCATCATAGAGGAGGGGAAGAGGACTCCAGTGGCAACCTGTGAAGCTCTGGTGAACTCCATGCCCAAGAGGGTTAAGGCAGTGCTGGAAAATAATTTTCACTTAGGGGTGTACTCACTTTTTTTGGCAGAGGTTTAGACATTAATGGCTGTGTGATGTGTTATTTTGAGGGGACAGTAAATTTACACTGTTACACAAACTGTACATTGTAGCCATACTGTATGTCATTTCTTCAGTGTATAGATAGATACAGTAAGACTGTGGCTATACAATTAGTAGGCCATAATATCTGTTGTTTAAAATGTTTAAAATGATGTGGTGTAGGCTAACGTAAGATAACTGATATTACTACGACGCATTTACTGTTAGCTTAAATGAGGGAGGTGTGTGAAGCCTCTTAACAGGATCCATCTCAATAGCCATTAAAGAACATGGCAACAAGTGAAAATGAAGTAGGCTACAAAAACATTTTCCAGTGGTAAGTAACCTATAATGAAACGTGAAATGCATGTGTTCAAATTGTTGTTGGCCAGATGCCACTGTTACTAGTGGGGGACCTCCACCTGAGGACCTCAGACCTGTTGAGGAGCTGGTGTTCAGCTGCAACCAGTGGCGCCCACTAAGAGGGAGGGCCAGACATGACTCGGGAGCAATATGTACAAGGTAATATTTGCGACTTTTCCTCAACAGGTATCAGTCTCACTATGGTAATAGCTAATGGTATGCTTTATCTTTCAGTGTGGAGACACGATATGCCTGCTAGGTCTGCTGAAGGCATTCCTGGCCCATGTGGGAGCAGGTTTGATTTTGTATAAACCCCATGCAGTTTCTTCTTTTGCTTTACCAACTGCAGTGTTCTTCTCTTTTTGGGGAGATGGCACCAGCATATCTAGGGCCCTTGAAGAGGAGACTGTGTCTGCAGAGTAAGACAAAATTTAAAATGTTTTGGATGCACCTGCATTCTCCAAATTATGTATTACCCTACACCTTGCTGCATGACATGATCAGAATGACATGTACGTGAACAAGGAAAGTAGTAAGTATTGCTACTACCAACCACATCACCAGCTGCTCTTTGACACATTTTCTCTCTCACAGGATGTCACTTTGATATACAAACTTATCTGCTCATTGTCATTGAAAGAAAGAAACTGGACATGGAGTACAAAAAGCTAAACTGGAGAATGCAAGTATAAATGTAAACACAACAGAAGGTCATGGTTTGAACTGTAGTTAGTATTTTTTGTTTTGTCTTTACAGCTTGAACAAATGAGCAAAATAATAAATAAGTTCAACACAAATTTGGCAGATTTTTTTAAAATTATATTTTATAGCTGCTGATCTCTGTTGATTTTCATAACTTTTAGAAATTCTTTGGCACGCAGCTAAATTAAGCTTGACAGTTATTCCACTACGGAGCAAGCTAGTTCAGCGGTATACAATACCTTGGTCACCTTGGCAGGGAATTTTCCTGTATCCGCCTTTATGGACCAGCCCTTGGACACGCAAAGACAAAAAATACAACATATTTTTTGCATAAAGTTTGTACTGACACTGCTGGACCACTGACATGATTTGCCTTTAAGTAACAAATCCCCAGAAGATTAAAGGCGAGAAACTTCTGGTCCCAGGAACAGAAGTGTCTAAAAGGCAACAACAGTGAGAAACGAGTGGAATACCAACACCCCCACAGGAGATAAAACCCTGTTTATTCCCATCCCAGCTAATACACTTTACACTTTTTCTCTCAACTGTTTATGAGAAATGCCTGATACATGGTGGACATTTGGTATGAACGAGAGCACATTGACTCCAGTCCCACATGGCATGCAGGACGAGGAGGAGGAAGAAGAAGAAGAAGAAGATCAAGAAGAAACAATTAAAAGAAGAAAAACGGAGAGATGTATGCTGTCAGGGGGTGCAGGGTGGAGAGGAGAGAGGGGAGGGGGCTGTTAGTAGGGTTTTAGTGTTGATGGAGAGACCAGAGAAGGAGAAGGTGGATGGATGGAGGGAGGGGGGATGGAGGCAGGAAGGGGAGGTGGAAGAGGGGGGGCTTGACGATAAGAGAAAAATTCAGACCGGTCAAAGTTTCCTTTTTGCCAATCGTGCTCCTGATAAAGACAGCGCCTGCTCCGGAGCTGATAGAGGGGCTATCTCTCTCCCTTACTCTTTCTCCTCCCTCCTCCCTCCTCCCTCCCCCCTCCTCCGCCATCCCTCTGCCTCACTCACCCAGCAGTTAGTTTGTGAGACGGAGAGGAAGGAAGAGAAGGAGAAAAAAAAACAAAAAAACGAAGGGCCGTATCAGTGCAGCATCATGGTGCTACCATCAACCAGCCACCGCGCAGCAATTAATATCGCTCCAATTACTGTTAAAGGGACAAGGCTGGGACAGGACGATAATGAACACATCCTCTCTTCCCCACCAGAGGAATTAAAATACATGCACACACACACACACACAAACACTCGTAACACACACTCAACACTGCGCAGACACACATGCACAGACATACATAAAACGTGTGCTGCTTGAAAAGGAAATAATGCGAGATAGTGCGGTAATCTTATTGCATTGTTTAACTCATTGAAGACAACAGACAGAGAGAAATAAATAACCAAACAAACCTCGATAAGAGAGGAAATAAATAATAAAATTATGGCGATTTACTTGTTATCTCCTCTTAGCCGTGTGTGTGTGTGTGTGTGTGTGTATGTGTGTTTTTGTTAGGACTTGAATACATTTTCCTTCGGCCTGTCACATTCACCTCTCATGTTCACGGGAACGGCAGGACAACACAACAGACCCTGAAACCCACTAGGAAGAGACAACAGAGAAGAACATCTCCAAGACACACACAAGAACACGCAGACACACAAACAAAGCCATACCGGGCTGGTTAGAGCCACTTAAAGCTGGGATATGTCATTCTTCTTCGATACACGTCTGTATGAAATTTAGCGAATATCTCCTCCTGGCCCGCTAGCTCCTATTTACAGAGCCAGGGCTGAGTACAAAGTGGCTCGGACTGAGGAACACAACATTATTCCAGCTGTTCCACCCATGATCTGTGTGTCAGGTAATGTTAAATGACGTGCCCATGGACTTTCAGCTTACTGTCTAGTTTGCCAAGAAGCATATTAAGAGTTAAGTGATGGTATGTTGTCAGTATCCCTGGGAATACATGTGTCATTTTGGACGATCCTGCAGCACACCACGAACATAAAAGGCCAAAATTCATCGTTCTTTTCCTAGTTACAGTACGTGGAAGGTAAGGACGTGGAGTAGGGGTGTGCGATATTGCGATATTTGATCGTGAGCGATTAAAATGTCTCCACAATCTGCCTCTACAGTGCACGCAGCTGATAGCTGCTCTGTCAGCTGCCTCGCTGCCTGCGTTCTCTGCTGTCTACAAAGGCTACACTGTAACTGTTGGGCGTCATAAAATTAACATTAAAGTTCCCCCGTGTCCCAGAGGCTGCTCTGCCTCAACTCTCTGTGATTTAAAGAGTTTGCTGATGTGATGATGCTGTTATCTAAGTAGCTCAGTTAGCCTGGTGGTCATAGCTTTCTCAGCCTGGACTGGGAGCTTGGAGCACGTGGGGAGTGTATTGTGTTACACTTCTACGCAAGCACTGGGGATTTTCACCCTGGGCTGAGTGGCGCCGGATTGGGCATCAGAACCGGAGCAGAGCGGGCGTGCGGGCGGGCAACAAAATCATGCTCAGCAGCCTCCCAGTGAACACGACGTGAACGGCACCAAACACAGAGAATAAAAGGACAGAGGTGATTTACATAGTTTGTTGATGGACAGATACATTTAGCTTTTCCAAATGTATCTGTCTCTATCTCTGGCTAGTTAACGATAGCTTGGTAAGCTGTGCTGCTAGTTGTCCTTTTAGCTGAGTCAGCCCAGGGGTGCCGGAGTGTCACTGAGAGGTGAACCAGTCTGCACAGGGTCTGCATGATGGGGCAGGGGGGCGTAACGCAAATTCAGTGCTATTGGCTACTGCTAACGCTAAATCAATATCTGCAACAAGTCCCTCACTGTCTTTGTGTTTTTAAATATGCAGAAGCAAATAGCAAGTTAATGGGTAAATAAAATAAAAATATGTTATAAGAACAAAATGAATCAGTCCTAACCCGTTTGAATGAATCATTAATAAATTGTGATCCTGCCTGAAATTAATTATGATATGATATTTTTGCCATATCGCCCGCCACTAGTGTGGAGCTCCTGCTCCTGCTCCAGCTAACATCACAGCAAGTCTTGATGAACTAGAAAGTAAGTTGAATGTCCATGGGCAAGTCATTTAACGTTACCTGACACACAGATCATAACTGGAACGGCCAGAATAGTGTTGCGTGTGGCGGGGTGCGAGTCATTTTGTTTGTTTCCTATTTACGAAGCCAGGGCCGTGTACAAACACCAGGTTGTATTTCAGCACACGCACAGAATGGACAGCTGGCAGACTGTGAGGAGATATTCTATGAATTTTAAGAGAAAAAAAACAAAAAACAAAAAATTTATTGGATTAAAATCGCTTACCCCATCACGAAATGTTTTTAGTAGCTTAACCATAACTATATGGTACATCACACTTAGTTTTCATGTAAAAAATATTCTAGAAATAGATTTTAAAAACTGCCATTTAATGTTAAAATACATAATTTGGGGTCTGCAGAATAGCAGTGTCAGGGTCCTTTATAGCAACAGTATAGTCTATCAACAATATTCCTTCCAACAGAAATGTGCACCTCTAAACTAAATAGGTAAGATAAGGTGAATATTAAATGTTGCTTCTGCCATGATAGATGTTATAAATGATAAATGTTGCTTCTGCCAATGCTTCTGTCTGATAGAGAGCCTCTGCTCATGTTCAAGTGTCATCATTTCAGACAACTTTGTTAGAAATGTAGGCAGGATTAGATTTCTTAAGCTTCATTTAACAATACAGTAAAGAACATAAATTAACTTTTGGTGCAACTGCACAGCTCTGAGGAACTCTGCGGTAGACCTTTTTCTCTATAAATTGTCATAGCAGGAACAGCATACAGGCCGGTGTTACTAATAACATTGACAATGTAGGGTTTTCCCCAGGAAATTGGTTTGTGGAGACAAAGGCGTTGCTGGCGCCTTGCAAAAAGAGCTCACCACACTCAGTCTTATTTCAATCATTGTTAATGCAAAAAAAACAAAAACAAAGAGCTGCTGGTACAAGTCCAGCTCTAACTTTTGTTCTTTACGCCATTAATCTGTATTTTGGGTTATTTTTTCAGACAATGCAGCACTAGGTAATGACTCCTGGTCAAGGTTGTATTTATGAGCTGGGAGTTCAAATTTCACATTACTTCAAACATCTGACAACAGAAACTCTATTGTGACTTCAACTGCATTAAAACACCAGTATGTGATAACAGAGTGTGGGGTGGGGCGAAGGTCTCCCTCTCTCTCTCTAATTACCGCCTAATGATTTCATCATCAGTGCTTCCTGACCAGGTACGAAGAACTAAAAGTTTTAACAATCTTTGAGTATATACTGGAATCCGATACTGGAACTCAAATACTGGAATTAATTGTTCCCTCAGCCCAAAATTCACACTTCACCTTCATTTTGCTTCAGTACTTTTGTTTTCGTTAGTTCCAAATACCAAATGGCATGTTTACTGGCTATACTGGACCCCTGCGAGCGTACTGACCTGGACCCCTCCACTGTAACGCCTCCTCTTCTTCCTCCCCTTCCTCTTCCTCTTCCCCGCCACTGTGTGTTGGACCCTGCTCCTCTCCGTCCTCGTCTTCATCGTCAGGCCCTCCTCGAGAGTCCTGCGTCCTGGGCTCTGGATACACAACACAAACAGTCAGATTTAAACACACCCAAACATACTATCGGTTTCAGGTGAGTTCAGTATGAAACGTTAGTTTCGGCCTTGGAAACCCCACGTCGATGGTAACCTATGTGTGTGTCTAAATGTGCCCTTGTGTGTGCATCTGGGCAGTGGCTGTTCCTGTCTGTTGATCAAAGGCAGCAGTGAAAGGACTCCCTGAGCTGTGGAACACAACGCCTCGCCACGCAGAGATGGACCCTTTGATTCTCATTGCAACTATGGAGAATCAAAGACGCATCAGAAACATGTTCACTCTCTACCTCTGGTTTGGTCTTTTTTTGGGCTCTTTCCCTCCATCTTCCGGCAGCTTTTCATTCTCTCTTCGTCACTGCCCAATGTCCCAATGTGCTTGTCTTTTTCTTCTCCTGTTTTTCTCCATCATCTCCCCCTCAACCCCCTCAGCCTGTCACCTTCTGCAGAGACTGAGGCTGCCTGTGTTCCTCTAATCAGCACTGATATCCCTGCAATTGATGAAGCTGATTACCCAGCCTCCTGCTCGCTGATCAAAGAGATCTGTGTGGTTCTGCACATGGGCTGTGTGTGTGAATCTAAATGTCTAGATGTGTATGTGTGTCTAATGATGTGTTTATCCAGCATGCATATATGTGAACCCTGACCTTTGCCTGTGCAACTGGTATCAGTCGGTTCATCACACCACTGGGTCCCTCCCTATTAGCAGGCTCATGATTAGTTAGATTAGATTAATAGTTGCATCACAGCACCTCAGGCTATCTGAGCTGAAGATCTCTCATTTCTTGTTCTCTGGTCTTGCATCATCATCAGGCCAAGGGTTAGTGTGACTCAAAAGCTGACTGCACAGAAACGGATCACAAACATTCACTATTAATCTCACTAATAATTGTCACTGTAGTTTCAACAAAATGAAGTGACCAAGCTGTTAAGGCGGACATTTAAGCTGATATGTGAGGGAACAATTTTAAAAAAGAACCTGAAAATTGCTTCTAGTTTCCAAATGGAGTCTTGCAGTTAGTGTGCAATGGTTTTCATGATTACAAGTAACCTTTCCAAACTACCTTGCACCAACACTGTCAGAGATCGTCTGTATCAACATGAAGAACTGGGCGAAATCATACACCAAACAGCACACTGTATTTTAGGCAAATTATCCCATTTCTCGGGAATTCAAGTACAGTTAGCAATAGGCAGCCAGCAATAATATCTGGCCCGTGGCCAGATTACTTTGATAGCAGCTCTATCTCAGTCAGTCATGACAGCAAATGTTACTGACATAATCACTTCCTCTTAAGTGATAATGTCTACAAAATAAAAGCACGGGAACATCTTTGCAGCAGTACCTTATGTTGTGTTTAATTGAGAGCGTTTACTTTGAAAAGTTCTGAAGGAAATTCAAAAGAGTCTCTGGCTTGCTTGACACACCTGAGAAACCCAGGAATTTCCTCTGCTTGGAGATACTGGGGAAATGATGTGGACCAATCAACGGGCGGGCACACACTAAAACACACATGTAAAACGATCTCTTCATAATCAATTTGTTGGAAAGGGAGAAAAATAATACTAGCAGCAAGTAGGGATTCAACACACAACAACAGGTGCACAGAAAACTACAATTATAAATGATAAGTTGACTATAGTCTGGCCTGCCATCTACTGACTTGGAGAAAATTTGGCCCGATGCCAGACTTATTTGCCAACCACTGGTTAAGACTTTTCTGTAACTGATACTACTATCCCAACCGTCAGTATTCTGGGAAGACCCCTGTTATGATCTCCATCTAGGCTAAAAGAAGGAATAATATGGAGACTTTTCTTCATTGCTATAATAGATTTAGTATCAGAGCTTGTTAAGATTTTCTTTGAATATGTCCAGAGGTTGGACACACGCATAGTGTAGTTTCTGACAGTTTATTAAATAATCCATCACACACTGATATGATGCGTATATGACTAGAATGTACAAGGCAGCTGAGAACATCTCAATCAAAACTGACTTCAGCAAAGGTATATCTCACTTGTGATTGTTGAGTATGTGGTTACATTTATTTAGAGTGATGATGTGTAAAGGACACCTCAAAAAAGACAACATGGGAATAACTGATATGCTGTGTGCCACAGTTGCAGAAAACTTAGGGTTTGATTAAAACATTCTAACAGTCTGTATTTAAAAAGCAGTTAATCTACTCTCTCTCCTCATGTCTTCTGTCCTTTGTCCAGATTCCTGTCCTCCTAACTTTTGCCCTTTTCTTCACTTCCTCCTTCCAAGCTCCTATTTTGTGCTCTCCCTCCCCTTCCCCAAATCCCACCCCGTCTTCAGCCTCCACCCTGATAACACCTCAGCTGTCTGCACAAAGCCCGTGTTTACCCTTGCATTCCCGCTCCGATAAACAGCGATAGCGCCCAATCGATACCAGCCATAAACGGCCTCGCTAACACGTGACACCATCACACTCCTCCGTTATTAATGTAACAGTTGAGAGATTGGATCTGCATCGTCAAATAAATCAACACACACACACACACACAAAAAGAGAAGCAAGTGCACACATACACACAACATCCAGCTGCACGTCACGTCCACCTTTCGACTTCATGCAAGCAGACACTCAAACACAGCAACATACTGTACACACACTAAAGCAGGCAGACCTACACACACAAACACACACACACCTCCCCCCTGCCTAAACAGTGCCATTATTTTCAGCTATAAATCACATTGAATGGCACATTGATTTTATCCTGCAGGGGCTGAAGCGAGGGAGGGGAGCTAGAGACACAGTTATTGCGTTTAATATTATCAATATTATCTCCCATATCATCTCAGACAGGGAGGCAGGTATCAGGAGGAGTCGACAGACACTTTTCTGCCAACCCCCTCCTCCCTCTCTTCCACCCCCCCACCCCCCCACCAACAGCGAGACAGTCTCCATCAATCTGATAAGCTGAACTTCCCCTGTCACACCTGCAGGGCAAAGTCACCCAACAATCTCGCCTCCGAACTTCTACAACCCTCTGTACATTTCTGTTCCTCTTCTTTCTGATTTGAAAGCTGCCTTTTGTCTTTTATTTCCTCGTTGGTCAATTTGGTGGCACAGATGAAGCTGAAAGGGTACTGGACTGAACCAAGGCATGACGCCTCGAGTCCTCTGCCTTGTGCGCACCGGCTCCAGAAAGCAGCACGTTAGCAGCAGCTGCATTCGTCTGTCAGTGAAAAATGAAGCATATCTGTTGCATCAAATGTGCATGAGACAGACGACTGACACAGGTGTAGACAGGGTGTTATTGCTCCCATCAGAAGTGCTGGGACTGGAAAAGACCTATATGGTTGTTTTTAACTGCCATTTGTTTGGAATGTTGTTGTCTTCTTCCCTGTTAGAACATTTTTAATTCAGTGACTCACTCTCTCACACCAGGAGCCAAATATCTTGTCCTGTCATGTCTGAATGAAGCTGTAAGGAACATTAACGTAAACATCAGCTATGTCTGAATGGCAAAAAGCCATCACTGCAACAGATAGATGAAGCCAGCATTGTTGCATATTTTTAGTCTAAAAAGAAGGTTTACATTCTTCTCAGAGAGAATCAGCATCATCTGTACAGAAACTACAGGTAAAACATATATATTAACTCTGGCACATAGACTGCATCATTTATCAATATTTGATAATCTTGAAAATTTGCTGCCTGTTAAATAAATAGCTGAATTATTACCATTATTATTCCCGTGGGGAAGCATGTTGGGTATTGTGGTGCTGGGCAGGGCTCCAGAATATCTAGCCTCACCCCTACATACTAGATCTGCAACTAGGGCTGGACGATATGGCCAAAAATGTTATCACAATAAAAAGTTTAATATCTGTCGATATCGATAATTATCACGATAAGTATCAAATCCTTATTTCTTTCGAGTTTAAGGCTCATTTTTGCTCCTGAGTGAAAGTTGAAGAAACCTGAGAGTTAATTGTGGTTTTCAACTGTTAATGGTCAGAACAAACACTTAAGGCCAAACAGCGGATCTCTTCGCAAATTATGGTCAAATCTTTGTCAACAAATATGCATGAGTAAATTAAGTAAAGACTTTTTTCAGTCCTTTTTCCTAATTCCTAGTCCCAATTCGTGTATGATTCAAGTATATAAACATTTATTGAATATTTATTGGACATTTGTTATATTGTTATTGAAAAAATGCTATCATCCATGCTAATTATTGTTATTGTTTTATTGCCCAGCCCTAGCCGAGACAGACGTTAATTTAGTTACTAGTTAGTTATTTTTGGATCAATCAATAGATGGATTCATTTAGATACAGTTTCCCCTCAAAAAAGCCAAGAGTGAAAGTGACTAATCGTTTAGTGTGGAAAAGTTTACAAAATTGTGAAAAACATCACCCTTTACAAGAGTGCCCATGTGGTTATGGTGCTAAGACACAGACCATGAACCGCAACGAACCCTGTTTGAGTCCCATTACGGGCTGTCTGTAATAAAGTCATAAAAACACCCCAAAATTATAAATAAATCCCCCACAACTTCCCAGAGCCAACGGCGCCATCCTTGAACTGCACACAAACCTTTTCCACTTCCATGACATAAAACAGATTCTCATTGGAGAATTGCTCTATTATCAAAGTTGCCTGACGACCGACTAATTGATTAAGCAGCTAATCATATCAGCAGTGCACACGCACAGGCCAGAACTGTCCATCATGATGATACCAGAAGAGATTATGACCTTTGTCATTTGTCTGTTTCTCTATCACCACTGATCCTCTTCTGTTGAAAATAAAATGAAAAAAAAAACCTGACTTACAAAAATCATCCTGATTGGTCCAAGCAAGGGCATGACAATTAGAGGTCACAAGGAGGTAACATACTGACTAATCAGCCCAGAAGTGGATTTTATCAGGTTTCCTGTGATGGATAAGTATGATTACCTTGTTATGAAAGAAGGACCAACTGTAGAGCAATTCTGAGAAGCGAGATGGAAAAAAAAAACACCACAACAGAGAGAGACGTACTGAACAGATGCTCAAGTCTTCCTCAATAACGTTCTATCAGCATTGTATCAGCATTAATATACTGGCTCACTCTGTCAGGCTCAGGAGCAGGGTGTGATGGAGAGAACAGAGTGCTTGGTCCTGTTACTGGTAGAATGTGTTTTTCTTGCTAAAGTTATCAGGGCGGTTATCGCCAGTCCCTCTCTCTCTTTCCCACCCTCCTTCTCCTTCTCCCTCTCCCTCTCTCTCTCTCTCTCTCTCTCTCTCTCCCCAGATGGTGGATAAGAGGCCTTGCCTTTATTAGCCAGTGCTGGCCAGATAAAGACCTGGTATTGATCCCAGGTTGAAAGAGCAGGTTCGTCAAACATGGCTGATTTACAGAGAACTGATAATGGCAGCGCTGGGCAACTGAGGAACCCCAGAAAAGAGAGAGAGAGAGGAGTAAATCAACAGTGTGATGGGAAGGGCCGTGTTTGTTGGGAGGAGGGAAGGTGGCCGGGCAAAAGCACACACACACACACACACAAATAAAGAAACAAAGACGCCAAGTCTGTTTGCTATCGACGGACAAAGTTGCTCAAATGTGCAGTCTGCCTGAGTTCTCTCATCTTCTTCTTATACAATCTAATACACACATAACCCACTTCTCACCTCAAACACACACAGTCACACACACACACACACCTATAGCTAATCTCTAATCTCGTCTCGATTAGCACCTGACAGAATTTCCATGGGTTTATCTAACCAAGCCAACCAACAGACGCTTATCACTTCCAGCCCCAAAATTTCACAAGAGCAGGAATTTTTGAGATTAAAAAAACACAGCTAGTGAAATCTTGAATAAGTCAAAAGAATATGACTGAAAACTCTGCTATCACACCGTACAAGGGTAGCTCGGGATAAGAGGTGCATGAGGGGGCAGATTCACTGGAGCCAAGATTGAACCCTGAGAATTTTTTTTTTATTTATTCGTTTAGACACAATAGAGATAAAGGAGTGATACATGTGCAAAGCTGCAACCTCATACTGGTTCTTCAGTCTTTCTGAGTTTCTCTGGGCGACGTTAACAGTCTCCTGACAGATAGTGGGACGTCAGTTGATGAAAGAAAGACTTCATGTCTTGATGAGGATATAAATCTGGTATTAACCACTAATATAACTGCCGGTAAACCAGACATCTGGATCTTTTCACTTGAAGAGGTTCTTACTGCTGCATGTTGTCAGTGCGTCATTACAGTCAGTGTGATACAGTGAGGTATTAAAAACACAATAAAACAAGGGTGGTGAAACATTTTCATGTTTATTTGATTACATTTTAAAAGAATGAGTGTGAGCATGTCTTAAAGTTATTTGGTCAGTTGACCCACACACTGCCAACCATTGTTATAGAAACTATTATCTAGGTAAAAAGTATACCCAGTGAAAACAGGTCACAGTAAAGGTCTATGGACGATCCAGAATATAAGAGCACAGTGACATTTAGGAAATGAGCAAATTAATTGGCACACTCTCTGTGACTATTTGAGCTCTCAAACGAACGTTACATTAGTTCATTCATAAATCACTGGATCCAGCTTGTGAGATATGAATATTCGCCCGTTCGAATACTAGTCTGTCATTAAACTGATTATGTTTTGGGCAAAACAAGCAATTGTTGACATTTTATAGACAAAGTGATTAGTCAAGAGAGTAATTTGCAGATTAATCAATGCGTTAACTAACTGTTAACTGTTAAGCAGATCTTTTGTGCTGGACCCATTTTAGAGCTTCAACATCTTCATGAGAAGTACCATCAATCTTTAAATTCAGATGATACTTTTACATTTAAGCTTGTTTGTTTCCTGTGCTAATATCTCCTGTTGGATTTTGGACTCTTCTCACCTTCATTGTAAAGTGATGTGTACGGTGGGGGGCTGGAGCTGTCGCCCTCTGCTGAATCATCTGGGTCCGAGGCTCCTCCCTCCTCTCCCGACAGGCTGAGGTTGTCCGGTGTGTTTTCTTCACCGCCGTCGAGATCCCCGAGGGAACCTGCAGGAGGAAAAGGAGGGAAAGTTAGCAAGTGAATCTGTATTTATGCTGGTCAAATGCACTCCAGCCTATCCTGGTCCTTGTTGGGACTACATACTGACCCTGACAGAATTTGAAAATAGAAGAAAAAAATCTATTGAAAAAAAGGAAAATATTATATAATCTGAATGGATGGATAGAGTTTATTTAAGTAGACAATAGCGCATCAAAGTTAAAGTGCAGTTTGAATATGAAGAGAATTAACACCAAAAACAGAGCTCCATAAAGTAGAGAACTCTAAAACCTCTGTCTGTGGACACAGTATAATATTATGCTTCAGGCCTGCAGAAGGCAGGATTTGAGTTTAACTGTCTCCCGGTGGGACTTGAGTCTAAAAGGACTGGTCCCGGAGAGGTGAGAAATAAAACTAAGTGAGATTGTTAAACAAGCTACTTATGGTTGTATGTGCTGTACAAGGGAGGAAAAATACCCTAAACACACTGATCCATTTTTTTAACTGGACTCATTCAAAAAAAACGGTTTCAAGAATTGGACACGCTGAACGGTCTAATCCAGAAGATTAATAGCAAGAAGCCAAGGGGGACCTTAAAGCCAAATTACAGTATACCTAAAAATGTAGCTAAAAGAGTGATTAGTGCAGGGCTGATCTGTATCAATTACAGTTTCATAATCCCTGCTGACCATAGTAATTATACAGTACTTTTGATCTATTTTAGCCTGTTTGAAGATTACACCCAAAAAATGGAGTCAGTTAATATGGATTTAATGTGACTTTTTTTGTCAAATTGCTTCATTAATAATACTCCTTCTATAAGATGGATACACCAGACTGCTTTAATAGTACATTAAGAGCTCTAAACCTTGAAATATACGGCCATATTTAATGCCTGTTTTTCTGTATCTACAGACTAAGTTATAGTTATTCGTGTTTCACGGCTTGATGATTATAAAAGACAGTTTCTATTATATGTTCATCTGCATCAGATGACATGCTTCATTCACTGGTCCCGAGACGATCCCATCACACAATTATTATTAATTCAGGGTAACAATTTCATTTAAGAGGATTAGGGAGTGCTAGAGTGAAGCAGAAATGGTTAATACACTGCAGACAGCTGAGGGAGAAAACAACTCATACATAATGATGATGTAGTGGAAAGTCAAGGAGGGTGGGCACATTGTTTCAGAATAACTAAATCAGAGTGAAATTAATACCGAGAGAAAACCAGGATTTCCTCCCCCCCCCCACACTCGCCTTTCTCCCCCAATCCAGACAGGTTGTAAATTAATTTTCATTAGTTGTTCCGAACGAACAGAGGGATTGTTTCGGAGCTAAAGCCGTGACTGGGGGCGTATATATTTACAATACTGGAACAAAAGGAGTCTATAATCTATACAAAGCACACAACAATACCCATGAATAAAGAAGCTTGTAGAAAAAGGGAAAGGCAATTTTTCTAATTCTGTTAATTTCACTTCCAAAGCAATTAAAAGCAGGCAGAGATAATGCTTGGAAACAATCGCCGGCTGACAAAGTGTTTCTGTCTTTGTAAATGAAACATCTTTAGGCTAATTTCAACTTCCACGCCTGCATGGTTCACTCTAATTTCAGATAAAATTAACACAGCTAGATTTGGACCTTCATAAAAAAAAATTTAAAAAAAGAATGGAGGAGAAAGGAAAAAAAAAAGATAGATCCTGTATACAATATTTTTAGAATTAGGTCTACGTCGCCTGAGCTTTGCAAGATCTAATTTTCAGTATCTATAAGGACATTTTCATACAATTAATTTTCCTTTAATCATAATTGTACAAAGGCACTTCTCTGTATAAAAATTCCAATTATATTTCCTGTTTAAAATGTAAGTTTGAATTATGATTTCTTTCCTCATTACGGCTCTGGTTTAATGAATCAATCACTGCATCACTGCTTTCAGACATCAAATGGTGCGGAAAAGTTTCAGCTCCACTTTCTCCCCTCTTTAATCCAAGGAGAAATATTCTCCCTTTCCCCTTCTCTTCCTGTCTCGGATAGTTGGCAGAAAGGATAGCTGGGCCTGTGTGATAAGTGCAGAACATTCTCCTTCATTTGCCAGTTTTAAAGTTAAAGCCTTGTTAATTGTTATAGTGTGATATCCACAGGAAAATTGGACTGAACTCATTCAAGAGATGGAGAAATAATAAAAAGACATAGCCCACATGTGTATCTCTGTACAGTAGGAGGGACATCAATTAAGTTGAGACTTATCCGACAGCACCACTGAACTTTCTAGGTTGTGAACTAAAGAAGGAGGATCCTTTTCATGAAAAAAGCCTAAAGCTTTAATGTATTCATATTTCCAAACTTACGGTTCTCGAATGAATAAAACTTTTGAAATGTTTGAAAGATGAAATTCAGTCCTTCTAATCAGTTCCAGGACAGACACGGGATGAACTTTCTGTGCGATTTTTTTGTTTTGATTTATAAAAGGTTTCTAGAACAATGCTTGTTCCTTCATAAGTATACCAACTGAGGTGGACCGACACAGCTTTGACATCCGCCTCAAAGAATTTATTCTAGAAGGTTAAAAGAAGATTCGACTGAATAAACGCTAAAATCTTAAGCTGGTAAAGGTCACTGATCAGTTTCTTCGGTTTGATTATTTTGTCTGAACAACAGTTGACAATCCTAAACAGATATAATTTATATGTAACGAGCACTGATTGTCATTTAGAACTTACAAAATCTGAGTTTTGATGATAAAACATATTTCTAGGAGAAAAAAAAAGGTATCCATTTAGTAAAATAGTTTCAATCTGATCTTATATATCTGATCTGAAACTTTAATACTAAATGCTACGGACTAATGCTCAAATGCAAATTTGAGATAATTTGAATAATCGATCACTTGTTAAGGTTATAAGAGTTAGAAACGAGTCGGCAAAATTCCTCCGCTAACATTTTAGGAGAACAAAAGACATTATTAAAGTAAAAAAGGCAAACACCGTTTTAAAATTGGGGGAAAAATAATAATAGAGTGGTCCACTAAAACTACTAGTCCATGCTGACTGAGGAAAACTCCAGTCCACCACCTAGAGGAGACTAAGACAGATGTGGTAGCACAGGAGTACTTGAGCTCCCGCGCAGAGACTGCAGCTGTCTGTCTTGGAGGCGCGGGGAGAGGCAGAACAAAGTGCTGCAGCTGATGAAGGCACCAAAGATACTGCTTTATTAACTCTCCGTCCACATCAAACCTGCAGCAAGCAGCTCGCTGATTAAACACAGAGACAACACACATCAAACCTGCATGCTCAACAAGCCTGATTAAACAAACGCAAGCCTCGCCGCTCTCACGCTAATAAGCCACCGCACAAAAAATATATTAGATCTGAAAGCAAGAGAAGGACAGGAAGAGAGAGGGGGAGAGGCATGCTTCTATCAGAAAATCACAGACTTGTGAAGAGAAACATTAAAAGGGGATATTTAGAGAAAGAAAGAGGAGAGAATGGGAAGGAGAGGAGGATGTGTGAGCTCTCGAGAGAGAAACTAAGGTAAGGTCTGACATGGAGTCACGCACTGGAGAGGAGCCACTTATTGATCAGAGTGAGGAGAATCACCCACCTCTGAGGAAATATTTTTAATCAACTTTTCACTTAAAACATTTCCCTCAATGCTGCATGGGCTCTTATCACAGCTCCATGGCCACCGTTCCCTTCCATCAACCCTCACACAAGAGGAACCTGCCCACACAGCCCATGATATCGATCCGTTATATTCAGCTTCAATAAAAATCAGCTTTTTTTCCTCAGCCTTTAGGATCTGAGCTGCTAACGACTGCCCATTGATTACTCTGGGGATGACAAACTCAAGCAAAGCAATAGATTTTTTCGACAGATCTGAAATCCCCGGGGCTTATGGACCGTCCTGTAAATCTTCACATCTAATGTGATGATGATAAAGTTCCCAGATTGCAGGGTGGTGGGGGGG
>JAPMOB010216653.1:0-25279 GCA_029875015.1 Lepomis gibbosus | reverse complement strand
AGGGGCTGGGGGGCCAGTAAAAGGGGGGTGGCGGGCCTGAGTCGGCCCGCGGGCCTTAGTTTGGTGACCTTTGGTTTAAATGCAGAGGAAGAATATCACAACATGTATGTGTATGTGACAAAAGTACTTTTGATTTGAATCACACACACACACAGTAAATGCTGCAATATAAATGGTCAATTGATGAAAAAACTTTGGCCCGATGCCAGACTTATTTGCAGAGTGGTGTTTGTAGTAGTGTTTGTGTCACCTGATAAATGTAAGTCCAATATTTCTTCTCCTTTTATCTGTGGTAACCACCATCTCCTCAGAAATAATATCTGGCTCTTTAGCTTTAAAATGTTCCACTTTCTTCACCAGCTAGTCTCTAACTGTGTCTATCTGCTGTTTGGTGCTGAGCAGGTAGTGTACAGTGAGCTTATCGTTTGCTGAAAATAGCTGCCTGCTGCTTCTGGAAATGGGGATTTGAGTGCAGAGACGGAACCAAACAGTGAAGCTTTTAGCTGTAAAGCCAAAACAGTGAGCTAAAAGTGACTATAAAGCTGCAGATTTGGTGATAATATGTTGTAACCACCTTTTGTTTAGTTACGGCACAGTAATATTTAAGTTTAGAAGTTTTGCTGCAATCCCACTGTGGATACTTTTAAGTGAAAATTCAAAAGGTTGAAAAGTTGACAGTGCTGTGCTGGTTTAACCTGAGAGGCAGTTTCAACCTTTACCAACAAGTCTGTTCAACATGGAGTTTATGCAAATATACTGTGAGCAGTTGGTTAAACCCCTGAGCTCCTTCATTTTGCCACAAGGTGTGAAAGGTGTTCTCTCAGATTATTCCATATATTTATATATATTTTCTGCTGGCATTTGATCAAATGGACACATGAGCCAGACTCTGGAGAGGGCCTCATCTCTGGTGTGCTGCACATTGATCCACTCTGTGCCCTCAACCGGTCTGAAGTCTGAAGAATCTCTGCTTGGTTTCATGGCTTGAAGTCCAGAGTGAGAAAGAAATAAACCCTCAAAGTGACATTGACCAGAAAATGACAAAAAATACTTCTAGGTGATGAGAGGGAGGAAGGAGGTACAGAATGACAGAGAGGAGTAAGAAACCAGTGTGGAAAATTTAGCAAACCACTGCCATTGTTATCGTAGTCGCAGATGGAGACTAAAGTGTGTGTATGTTTTGTGATTAATGAATGTGCTTGTCAATAAAACGACGCAGGGAGGATATTAATTCATCAGTCTGGCAGGAGGCTCTGACTATAATTGAAGAATGGTTTCTTTGGATTTGGAGCACATAAAAATAGGATTTTTTTATAGCTGGTAATATAGCTGAATGTATTGTTCGAGGTCATAATGCAAACTACATTTGACATAAGAATCTCACCTCAAGATCTATTTAGCAGCTTTCTATCATATCATATAATCTGTAGATAGAGTATACCAGCAATATTTATCATGCTATTATGTGCAAATCTGCTAAGTAATGAAAAATAGGTCTTTTATATGAATTTAGCAGATGCTTTTGCCCAAAACTTACTATTTTTTCCCTATGTAGACACAATGAGAGCACTAGGGGTGTGGTATCTTGCTCCTCTACGACTAATGGCCGAACTGCTCTCCACCTGAGCTACAGCTGCCTGTTAGTTTTAGCCACGTTGGGTGGTTTTAGGCATGACAATATCATGCCATTTTGACAATCCGCCGCTTTGGCCTAGAGTCAAATGTCCCTATAGATTTGGATATCTATATGATTTTTGACAAACACAGAATGCATCCACTGACTCTGGTGATCCCCTGACCTGTTCACCCATGTAACAATCACCTTATTCTAGACAGTGAGACTTGTTTGACTGAATGTTTTTTGTTTCTTTGCTCAGCTCAGTGCCATTTTTCTTCTTTTTTTTATCAGAGTGGAATTTTTTTTATATGTCATATAAAACCAGGACATTTGGATGCATAAACATGAAGTCAACATCGGCTGTAATTTACAGCTGCTGTAGTAAACTTGAATTTGTAGTAAACTTCCTTTGAGCGCAGTGTTCTGTGATGAGGAAATTTCCATGATATCTGGGGAAGAATTTAATAATAACTCCCATTATTGTTGTGATAATGGTTATGATGTAATTATCATCATCATTTACTGGACAGAGTCCTCAACTATGATGCTTTGCATGGTTCATCAGGCCTGTAACTGAGGTGACGACGCCTGAGCACATTCAGGGTATACAGCCGGTCATCTGTGATCCTGAGGTACGTTGCCGAGCCTCATAAAGACATTATCCAAGCTGTGGATTGTTACTTATAGGCAGCCACTTCATAATCATACGCATCATGATTTGTAAAGGGTTATAAAAACCAGAGAGAGCAAACTGGTGATGTGAGGACACAGTCTCAGCAATGAGCCATTGGTTAACTACCATTAACCAAGTAAGATACAGACAGGCATGGACTAGGGATGAAACGATTACCAGTTTAACGATAAACCATGGTAAAATTCCCAATGGTTATTATCACTGTATCATATTTTAATTACCATGATAAACAAGTTTGGTTACCGCAACTCACAACAAAAACCATACAGCATCAACCAAAGTTAGCGACAGTCTCCCAGAAGCAGGCACACATGAACAGTATGCAGTGTAGGTTTGTTTGGGTCAATGACAACACGGCGGAAGACAGTGCTGCAGAGATTTTTCAGTCACTCTGAAGTCTGGTCATATTTTAGTTTTTATGAGAGCGCTGAGGAAAACTTGATTGAAGAAAATGACTTTCTAGTGAACGCAAAGTGAGTTAAGTTTTAGCTTTGGTTTGTCGGTCTGACTTGCTAACAGATTGTAAACCGAAGCTCTCAGTGTTAGCTGCTCTTGTAGAAACGCTACACGTTGTTGTGCTGCTGTGTGCGTTGTGTGTCTGCAGACTCTATTTGTCCACTGCACATATGTATTTGTGTCAATTGTTTGGCTCATGCTCATTGCATCACCTACATAAAAAATAAAATCTTGATGCACACTTAAATGGTTTTCACATGTTTACAAAAGGTATTGGCTGTTATTTTATTGGTTATGCAAACAAAATGGTAATTTTATTTGTAGTTTTCAATAATACTGATCACCGTGATGATTTTAGTCACTATAATCGTGATGAATTTTAATTTCCGTGATTAAATGTTCATACCGTTTCCTCCTTAGTATGGAGTGACAGCTTCTGCCATCTATGTGGTTTGATTTCTCTATATCAACAGAAAAAAACATCTGATTGAGTCAGATGATTTAATCAGTTACGTCAATCTCTATCATAATCATAAGAATAGCAAAAAAAAGAAGGTCACTGTCTTTCAGCTCCAAGAGCTTAAGGAGTCTATAAAAGTAAAAAAAAACTCTCCCAAAAAAGACCGCTATTCAGATTGTCTGTGTTTGCAGAATGGACACAGCAATTAAGTTTTTGTAGATTTTCCTCTTTAGTCTTTAGTTCCATAATTTTTAAAGAAATCTTTCCGCCCATCTTCATTCAAAAACCATCCATTCCACTGCAGAAACACTCAGGGCCATCTCCGAGACAGCTCTGCTATTGACTGCTCTCATTTAAGCGGTAGTGAAGCAATATGTTGGAGGGATCGATATCAACCGCCTATGAGGACTTTGTGTGTGTGTGTGTGTGTGAGAGAGAGAGAGAAAGAGAGAGAGAGAGAGTGTTTGGTGCAATGAGAACTGCCTAGGTCTATTAGCTGCATTCATCATCACACTCCCATGGTGGTATGGTCACCGGTGAATGCCATGGTGTTTACACACTAAGGCTCCTTAAGCACCATGCTCTATTAACTCTCTGCATTTACATGATGCCCACATCCATTTGTTTCTCCCTGGGGGTGTGGAGCTCTAGCTGTGAACTATAAATAACATGAATTGTCCAATTTCTGCTCAGGTTGGATTCTGTTTGTAAGATTGCAGCTCAGATAATGGAGTTCATGTTCTTCTTTGTTTCATGTTATTGAGTATTTCCTCTTTTATTTTGTGATTCTCACCTCTCCTCTCATGTCAGTAACTTCTCTTGCTGGTTTCTGACAGTTTTGATTGAGAGTGTAAGAAAAACAAATTCAAGATTTAATGAAAGCGTAAAATGAAAACATTACAAGTGCATGCATCCATAGAGTAAATTGAAAATATTCAATTGAAGTTACTTTTGTAAATGAGTATTTTACAAAATTTTTCTAAAAATTGGAAAAATGAGGCATGCAAGTGTTATTCAGTGTATTTGGCTCATCTTGTTTGACAGAAAAGCAAGTTTGCAACGCTGAAATATTATTGCATTATAAAGTTAGGGTGTTAAGCGTTAGCAAACAATTGCCGATGTACACTATAAGCAGACACACAACAGAAAACATTGGCATTCATTTGGAATTATGTTTGGTCCACCTGTTGAAAGTCCAATATTCACTCTCCTTTTACCTCTGTTTTCAGTCTCTAACCAACTCCTGAGGGAAATATCTGGGTATTTAGCAGCAAAATGCTCCACTGGGTTGCTAACAGTGTCTGTCTGCCATTTGGTGCTGGGCAAGAGGCATGTGATTGATTTTTCCTTGTAGTTTTTTCAGAGGCAACCAGGTCAGATTGAACCAAAACTGAAAATTTGTGGTTTGTGAAACCAACACAATATTAACCACGTGGACCCTGGCACCTGTTTCCAGGAAAAACACCTGAAATAACATACCCAAAATAAATCAGTAATATCTCCTCAACCATCAGGCCTAGATGCATAATGGTCTCATTTGAAAGGTCAGAAGATAAAGTATATAAATCCATTATTAACATATTTTACCATTACAGACTACATGGAGATGAAATACAGAAAAAATATGATATTTTCATCCTTGCCTGGCAAAAAAGCTATATTTTATTGCAATAAACCATCAAAACCACATGAACATCTTCTAATACACCCGGAACACAACTGCAACTGTAAATTTGATGAAAAGAAACTGATATACAACAAATATTACACAATATTTCAAAAATATACCAGGCGAATGGCCATATTTTGGCCATATTTACCGTTTGTATGTTCACTTTTATTGTTAGTTATCTTCAAAACATCATTTCTCTCCATACAACCACGTTCCAAATAACAGAAAGCTTCCAAAACATTGAAATATTGAATAAAACAGTAAATATATATGACCAAAAGCACTCCCATGTTTTATAGGCCCACAACTTAAGAACAGAACATCCTACAGGGCCGTCTGAATAGCTTCTACAGGTTGCCAGCAGAGGCCGATGAAGTTCGCCTCTGATAAAAGCAAACTCTTCTTCTCTACTTTAATCTGATGACAGAAACCAAACTTAACACCAAAGCTGACCTCACCAAGATGGCGGCCCGCCAGACGGTCTCTGTTGACACAATGCGGCTCTGTTTTTGGACAGAAAACAGCTAGAACAGCGAAAATCGATTACGTCCCTGTATTGGGTCAGTCCGTTTCCATTTTTAATTGATGCAGCTTTAAGCCACTGCTATACTTCATCAACCACTGTTGGTCAGACTCAGTTTGTGTTTCACTGCATTCAAGGCTTTGTTTGCCACATCAATCAATCAGAGCAAAACTTGTCACGGTGCGGTGGCTTCTGATCGGATCAGGTCGCCGGTGATATATATAAGGTCAACTGCAGCCTTTTGAAATCCTTCACTCTGCCAGTCAAGTCGGCTACCAAATTCCAAGAATAATAGAGTGAAAAGGCTCAGGCTTCATCCCAGTGGTCTGCATGTTTTTCTTTTATACAAAATGGAAAGGTCATCCCATCAGAGACAGACCTCAGAGCAAGACATTGCTACATCCAGTGATACACAATGACTGAACAGGAAGATTTATGGGCAATTGTGGATATTTTACATTGTTGGCAGTGGCATTTGGTTTGAATAGATACTGTATTTTTTCCTAGATAAACAGATGGTTTATCTAGGAAGAGAGCATGTTATAATAGACATCATTTTTGTGGATAATAAACAGATGACAATTGTTGTTTCTCATGATCAGGATCATTTAAGCAGAGCACTGAAGTAATTCACCTGATAAGAACACTGAGAGAAAACAATTAAATAGTGTAATGGCCAAACATTTGACCATTGCTCCCCCATTTGGCCCACAGTTGTACAAATAACCTTGTTCCTTTTTCCATCTAAATGCAAATGGACAGGTATTGAAGGAAGTGGAAACCACTGGCCTTTGCTAGCTGCCTATTTGTGTGGCCACTATTAACCATAGGGTTTTGTAGTGGTATTGTGGGAAATGCATTGCCCGCGCTCTCCTCTATGCATTTCAAGAAGGTTTCAGATGGCCCGGGACGTGATGGGAACAGTAGGTATTAATACAGGTTTCATAAAAGTAAAAGGAGTCTCGCTTTTTGCTGATGGTATTAGTGACCAGATATACAGTGACACAGCGGGTTGGTGTATGTATATTTGATTTCTAGTAAAAAACAAAACAAAACATGGTTATAGAGGGGAAAAACAGATTTTTCCACTAAAAAGATGAGTAGCACTGTTAGCACCAATGATATCAATTACAAAGCCTGTTCTAAAGTTTTAAACATGTTGCCTGTAAGACAGACTGTGACATTAATTAGTAAATATCAGTCAGTGCTGTCTCTGGCACTTGGGTAGAGATGGTGTGACTTCTGTGTTTGGGGACTGTAAGCCATGAGCTGTTTCTAAACCTGGGTTTTTTGTAGATGCACGGTCGGTTCCACCATAGATACCAGGTTTTGATTCATACTTCAGTATCAGATTTCACTCGTTGATGGATGTATACACCGCACATAATCAGGCCATATAATGCTTTAACAGTAATTGTGTTTGGATTCTACATTTTTCTTACAATATGCAGTGGTGGGCTATGCACATACTGAATAGGAGCCTTCAGCAATTGCCACTTGTACAGTTTACATTCATTGGTTCGCACTGGAGGTGTGTTTGCTAGATGTGTGTTACTTAAAAGGAGAAGATAACTGAGCATTTCTAAAACTACTTACATGTCTACACTATCAACTGTCTCTCCATTACAAAGAAACTTGTAGGAGAAAACACAAGAAGCCCAAGCTGAGCAATCACAGTTCATGTTTGGGGAGGTGCATGTCAGCTAATATGTTCTCAGGTCTGTCTAAAAGAACTTGGTCCCTCTTTAAGATTAGAAGCTGTGTGTGAGAGCTGTAGGGAAATGAAACATCATGACAAAATCAATATAAAACCACAATGAAACAAGAGGTCACAATAAAATATTAATTACAGTTACAGTTAATTAAAAACGTTAATTGTTGTAAGCTAACAAATATATCTGAAAAAGTCAATTAGATGTTTATAAGAAGTATCTCTGCAGCACTCACAATTCTCTTGTTTTGTTTTTTAAAGTTAAGATAAGCATTTGAGACCTGACAAATCCTCTCTAGACAAAATGATGCAAACAAGACTGAATCAGAATCAGTTCACAGACAGAACAGGTAAGGTTCAGTGAGTCTACATGAATGACACAGCTTATGCAAACAGTGCCACAGTGGCCTAAAGAGTTGTTTATTGATTGTGCTCAATGTCAAGTGCGTAGTTCGTCTCAAAGTGTATGAAAGCTGTTCTCTCCAAACAGCTTTCTCTCCAAGGAAACTTGGGAAAAACCTTCTCCACAAGGTCACAGGTATCGACTTGGATTCTTGGACATAATAATCACAGATGGAGCTGTGTGCAGGGACAGCAGCAAACCAAATGAAAATAGAAGTTGCCATTTGGCCACATCTTTAAACCTAATAGAAGATAAACTGGATAAAAAAGGTAAAAAAAACAAAGACTGCTGTAAAGTAAAGGTAAGGTTGTTTAGTCACATTCTTGGATTGCTTTAACTTGGTCAGTCTTTTGTGAGAAATGAAAAGCTCATTCGATTACATGTTACACGGTTCTATAAATCCGTTGCTTTCTATTTGTTCTGTGTTAATTGAAATTTCCCCCAAATTGAAACGAAATGTCATTGTTTATTTAATATTTCTGTTTCTAGGCTCTAATGAACACCATTCCCCAAACCCCCAGACCTGTGTGGGCTAAACGTCACAGCTCGACAGAAAAGATGGGTCCATGGGCGAGCTGAGCTGTGGTAACGGCAGGACAAAGAAGAACATGCGCTGTGGAAGTTTTAGACAGGAGCGATTACAACTAAAAGAACTGAAAAATACTTGCACAGGTTTATGGAAGCTATTGTTTATGTGTCCACACAGGAGTCATTGATAACTTTAACTTGCTATACTGTTGATACAACAAATAAAATCCAAGATTTCATCCAGCCTGTTAGGGTAAGTCTAATGGATTTCCTTATTTACATGCATGTTTTAAATTAATTATTTGATCATACATTTTGAATTAATTATTTTCGGCAGGCCACGCTCAGACTGCTGATCTTTTTGTTTGACTGTTCACATTATTTTTTAAATGTGGCCCATATCAGACGCCAATGTGAATTGTCCACGAACTGAAATTGACCCACATGCGCAGAAGAATAAAACAACAAGCCACAGAGGTTAGCCCCGGTTAGCTCCTCCTTGCTAACCCTCCGGATTTTCACGGGTGACTCCTGTTTTTCATTGTCCTCTCACAGGTTGCATTTCTCCCGAATTATGACAAGTGTTCACAACTTTCTGTTCTTTTCATTACGGTTTCTGGTGCTGTGTAACTGCCACACAACTCACTCCCCTCTCTCTCTCCACTGTGTGCTCGGACATGTCGTGGCAGAAAATTGATTTCTCTTTATTAGTCTGTTCACATATGTAGGGTTTTGGTCAGAGCTGTGAGATTGTTTAGTGTTTTCCCCCTCTTGCTGTTTTTCTCCTCTCCTTGAATGTTAATTCAAGGTCAGGAGAGGATCTCTTTTCCCCAAAACATAGAAACCTAGACCTTGTAAATGATTATGCACCCCTTTGCTCGAGGCCAGATGCTCGAAGCTGCCCTAGGCGGCAGGTCTCTGGACCAGCTGTATATGTGTTATAGTACTTCTCTATTTATTCTCTTTAATTAATAAATTATTCAAAGACAATGGTTTGTTGTCACTCAATTATTTGCTTAATCCCTCACCAGCTATATACAGTTTCCACAACAGCATGCATATTACTCAGAAGCGAGCTCACAATCCGGTGGATTTCAGGTGGAAGAAAGGGAATCTTTGAGCAGATGATAGCGAGGTAGAGAAGAAGGATAGCAACATGTGTAATAATGGCTTTTGTGGAGCTTTGTCGTTCTCCGTCTTGCGGGGGAACAGCTGTTCAAGGGTGACGTCAAAGTCATATCAATTCCAATCTGAGTGTCCAGACTCAGATTTGGACCACATATGAAAGTGGAACTGAAAAAGATCAAATTCCATGTGACTTTGGGTGTTCACACTGTTTTAAATTGATCAGATCTGAGTCACATATGTGCAGAAAATTGGGTTTGCATCATATTAGCCTGCAGTCTGAACGTAGCCATACTCACTCCTGACTCGTCACACACGGGCGCTTGCTCAAGAGCCCTTGTTGTTGTTTAACACCCTTGATAACCCTTTAGAGTCATTTTTCAAAGTTTAGGGATCTGAGGTCAAGTTAGCAATGATTAGCAACAATAAATAGGCAACGTCCAGTTAACTCCAGCCGGGATGACTTTTAAAACAATAAATATGCAACAGCTGGGATGACTTACAAAATAAAACATTAATGTTGCAAAATTTCGGCATTTTGAAACGGCACATTGTTAAAGTTGTGAAACATTGCAGTTTGGTTAGATTTAGTACCAAAATTACTTGGTTAGGGTTTGGAAAAAGTCAAGGTTTGGGTTAAAACAACTATGTTAACATATAAGTTAAATATCCTAATGTTACTTGCATATAACTTAAGCTATTTTTAAATATAAACATTTATTGGTCACTTTTTGTTTCACACAGGAAATGAACAGCGGACTCCTGGTTGAAATTCCAGTTTTTGGCCCCTTCTCCACCCCAACCTCTTCCTTACTTGGTGTTTTTTACCTTTACCGTTTAAAAAGTGAAGCTACAGGGCTTCCCCCACTGCTTCGAACTATGGGGATCCCCAGTGCGTTACAAACTGCAGCCGATGGGTCTTGCCCATGAGTGCATATGCTATAGTCAACAGTAGAATATCATTGTGCAAGTGCTTTAATATTGTTAATTCTATTCTGCTCTCAGTGAAGAGCTGTTCAAAGTTTACCACATACAGTATCTGACTTTAGGCTTGTAACAAAACTCCCATTTGAAATGTATCAGTTCAGTTGACAGGAAAAGTGTGTAAGTAAGTATAACGTAAAATGTCAGCTCACCTCCAGAATTTGTGACTCAAAACTGCAACACATCATTTTTACACATGCATATTTGGCACATTACATGGGAAAGCCACTGAGTAATGTGTTAGTCACTCTGAGATGAAAAATAATGCCGATAGCTACTTAGCTAGTGTCATAAGGTCCAGAAGCATATTTTGGGAGGAAGCAACACTTCCATGCCATTTAGCCTCTATATTGATATCTACTGTACTTTGCCATTTTAAAGATAACCAGTACATGCCAGCTGAGAAAAAAATTGGTCTTACTCCACGAAACCAGATCTGTAGTCAGCTTTTCAGAAAATAAACGAGACCCCTTCAGGGTCACAATCTGTCTCTGTTTGAGAATAATGTTGCTCTAATGTGACTATAATTTATCCTGGTAACAGTCATCTTTGACAGCTCCTGAACTTGTTTTATCTTACTTTAACTTGATCATGTGGCACTATAACATAGTGCATCTTAAACAGGCTAACAGTAACTTAGAAAGCTTGACTTGACTGAATTTTTAGGCAAAAACACACAAACATTAGTTCAAACCCTAAAACTGCCCCTCTCCCTATTTTAGCTACCACCATCACCTACTGTTAGCTGCACATGAATCCCCATTACGAGTTCCACAGTCAAAAAGTAAAAGTAAAGTTTCTAGTAGTAAGAGCTTCAAACTGAATAAACTTGTTATCTATTTCTGCTAATTCTTACCACTAATTTGAAAGAGTATAAATGATTAAATTGATGTATACAACACACATGATGTGCTTTAATAGTTTGTAAACAAACAGAAAATGCACAAGAACAGTCATGTTTTGCTGTTTTGAAGCCTTTAAATTAGTCTCCAGTTATTTGTGCACTTACACAGACACCTTTTTCATTCATACCACATTTAGCTGTATTATATAAATAAATAAAAACTCCTGATACAAAAGACAACAGTCCTAAATGAAAAGGACAACAAAGCCTTTATGGTAGCAAATAAAACTCACAACATTTTAAAAAGAGTAAGCGGCTAGAGAGTTATGCTGCATGAATAGGAAATATTGCACATAGATAAAAAGGCTCTTGGGATGACATCATTATTAATTAAGTGAAAAGAAGGAGCAGACGTTTGTGAAGATTAGTTGAGCGAGGTGGAAGGGTACAGATATCTGTCTGAAGCAGTCCACTGAACAATTAACACCCCCCACCCCCGCACCCGCATAGCTATCAACTTCATTACTTGCAAGCACTCTCCAAAAGAAAAAAAATATCATACCATATGTACAAAAACAATGATTTTGGGAAAAAAGACAATCTCTAATTGACATCATTTAATACAGAACAGGCATTAAAAAAAGGAAGCAGCAAGTATCAATTTTGAACTCATTTGGCCAACTTTCCACATCCCTACAAGGTCATCAATCATTAATTCAGTGAAAAAATCAGACAGTCAACTTAAGAAAAACATACAACAAGACATGAACGTATTTCAACATAACCATGAATTTATCATTGCTTTCCTTCCATTGAAAATAGACACTGCCAATCACAAATAACATTGTATTCAAGTCTTATATACAGGAGCATATAACTCAGTTATCTGATAATAGAAATAGCAATGTTCCGGATGTTTTACCTGTACGCTAAGGTCAAGTTGAAATCTGATGAATGTTATCACTAAGAGATACCTACAGTTTCATAATTCTTGACATTTTGGGAATGGGCAGTGCAAGTTTTTGGATATGTTGAAAATTTTCCTACCTAACACTGTTTTTGACCCTCAAGCTGTTGGACGATAAACATACATATTGTCAAGGCCTCTGGACTCTTCAGTAGAGGTCTTCACCGCTCAAAAAATTTGGACATGATTGGAAATAGACTCACCCATCTACCAGACAAAAAACACTTGGGTCTGTATTGTCTGGACATGGGACATCATTTTCAGAATTTGGGGAATCAATAGTCTTGACTTTGGACTTAAAACCAAGACTTACTTGTAACCTTCACTCCTGGACAGGACACAGTCCAACTCTGGTACCGGTCTGTGTCTTGATCACTAGGAACCAAGTGAACCCATGAAGACCTCTACTCTCCAATTCATCTGTCTGAACAGCTGAAAACAAAAGCACTGCATACATATAAGCCCAAAGACCATAAACAAAACTAATTCAGGTAATGTGATTAGAACAAATTGCCAATAGAAATACCTTCTTGTATATACTGATTTCTTTCCTTTTAAAGTTTGAGGCTCTTTCAATTAAATTGAATCTTTCTGAGGTATATGCACTGTATCATCTATCTTGTACAGGTTTTTACTGCTGGTAATAAAGTATAATCAATAATATTACACAAAAAGCTAAGACAATGAGACATGTGACAAAAGCATGATTGTTCAATTAAGAGCACATGGGATTCCATACAATAAGGCATTGCTTTAATGAAAACATCTGGACAGACAGTTCACAGTTTAATTGAATTAAGTTGATTGACTAGCGATCATGATGTCCTTTTTAGTACTGATTGTTTCAGTCAACACATTGACACAAAACCCGACCTATTCGCTCGTCAGCTCCAACACAGAGGACCTGATATGAAGAGATGGAAGCAGCTGGCCAATCACTACCCAAGCAGGGTGGGCGGGGGAGGGTCATCGTTGTGGACAACAAAGCAAGGAAATGTATTAACAGAAATTTGGCTAACTCTAACAACCATCAGGTTTTCACCTGTGGATTTACAACTGCACACTGAAGCTGCCAATCAACAGTGGTGAAAGGTTGTTCCGTAGACAATTATTTTATGCTACAAGCACAGTTAAAAAAGAAAAAAAATATAACCCATATACATATTACATCCACATATTTTGCAGACATCTGTGGAAATAATATTAATTTGGGATCTTTGCCTTATCTAAAATTATTAATTGGGAATCCGTGATAGATTCCAGGTGGAAAGAAAAACAAAACGTAATTGCCAAAGGGCCAGCTTTTCTTGTTTTAATGCTGCTAATATAGCCTATTTACACTTATCTATTATATGCAACAGAAATAACCTCTGTTTTCACTAAGAAGCTGATATGTTCTGGCCTTTTTCCAAAGAAGAAGAGTAAAATAAACCAAACAAAAAAAGGGAATTCATTAATTGTGCTTTTTAACCCACAAATCCACTTCATCGTTGAAATGGGACAATTTTAAGAGGCACCACTTGAAGTGCTTACATCAGTCAATGAGAATCTCTAAAGCTATAACAAGGACTGAAAATACAAATAGTAAATATAGTATATTTATATATTTATAAAGTTGATACAATTCCCTTCCAGTCTCATGTCCAATTTAAAAAATATTTTCTTCTCGCTGTCAAACGTCTAACATAAAGGATCCCTCTTTGTGTCAACGCGCAAAGCCCTTATGATGCTCTAAGAGAGAAGTGTCTTTGCCGGGGTTGATTCTAGTTTCCCAAAATCTGGATGACACAGGAAGCTTGTGCTAAAAAGCAGGAAGAGTTTTAATGTAGGAGGTTGTTTTAATAAGAAGACAGAACACCTCTGCTTAGGAGACTTGCTGATTTGGGCGATTTCTGTTGACGTCATTGTTGTGTCTCAGAAACCCTTCAGCTGACCATTCTGCGGTTAAACAGTTACCTCATTCTTACTGGCAGTGCGGTATGTGTGGTGGTGGCCGGGAATGTACTGTAGGTGGTCCACCGTGTGTGTCCGTCGTGAGGCAAACGCCTGCCTCTTAGACGTGCTCGCTTGATGGTTGACCGTCAGCGTGTTGTAGGAGTCGTTAGAGGCACTGGGTTGAGAGTGCATCTTGGTCATCTTGTGGCGGTCCATGACAGGCGTGATTGGCAGCAGCATGTCAGCGTGAGACATTGCCCGTGCCATTGCCTTCTCCCGGAACTTGTCACGCCTCATCGCCGGGGACAGCAAGGGATCCTGGGAATGGAGGCGGTCTGCTGACAGTAGCTGCTCGTCTGACAGGTGGCGACTGCTGCTGTATGCAGCGGCCGCCATGACACCATACGAAGATAAGCCGTAATCTCCTCGGCGCGGTGTCCTGGGAGGAGACAGGACATGGTCCTGGGACATGGCCCTCTGGACTCGGCGGGGACGCTGCCGCTGCTGATGCTGCTGGTGCTGCTGATGCTGCTGGTGCTGCTGGGGATCTGCATTCAGCTTCACCATGTGGGTTGGTCCCCGGCCACCGAAATCAGGATGATGATGCTTCCTTGTGTAGTACTCATCTATGTCCTTATCACCTGAGGAGTAGGAAGACAAAGGTAATAAGAGAGAGACAACAATATCATGACAACTAGCTTTGCTTTGAATAAATTTAAAATATTGAATATTGAGATTTTGTTGTAACAACTCTTTCAGAATGTGCTTTCACACATTTCCTAGAATACCATTTAAGTACACTCACAACTGTTCTTACAGAACACATACTGATGGATACACTTCACTGATGGTGAAATATGGGCCCATTTCACCAAATATGCAACATGCAAGTTGCAGTTGTTAGCATGAGATAATTTCCTTTCCTGTAAATGTTGACACATTTTACTTATGAAAACAAATACAATTCTTGCAAGGCATGCGTGAGCATGCAAGAGCCCTGTACATCCAAATTTATTTGCAATTTGCAAGTACTATGTGTGAAATTGATTTGAAATCTGAGTGTAAACAGTGCTCAAAAATCACTTTTTTGCAGCAGGCCCTCAGACCACCGGAAGGTTTTAGACAGATTTTTCTAATGTTCTGTTCAAACACCCCCCCCCAGATGAGGGTAATGGTTATGAAACTCAGAAGTTCATTAGTTCTTCTTTTTCCTTTCCCTGTCTCTGGACTAACACACATTCTTTACAGCTTTAGGAAAACATCTCTGGCCAACCTACGGACTTGATACCAAGTTGGGGAGAGTCTGCTAATGGGCACAACACTAGTTTCCCCTTGTAGATGTGATTGTGTGGACTCAGACAACATCAAAATCTAACATAAACATACTTATAGGGACTGAACAAGCGTGGTTAAAAAGCATTAGGGAGGACAATGAGACACATTTTTCTCCATTATGTCTGTCCTACACCTTCTGGCTGCTGTTGAAGGGATGAAGTGATAATAATCATCAACACAGTATTTGGAGAACTGTTCAAACTGTTTTAAATTGTTTTCTCCTTTTTCTTCATTAAATACAGGACAATACCAGACTCTCATCAGTGTTGTCCTTCAGTGTGGCTCATCAGTATGCCACAATAACAGTTCATAAGCTGGTTGTGCCTGAACGGGCAACCAGTCATTTAATTCTCTGCCAGAAAGCAGGTCGGTCTCTCCGCTGGGTGCACTCATGCTCCTAACGGTAAAGTCATTTACAGCTGTATTAACCACAGACGGCAATCAGTTCTCAGCAGACTTTTATCTACCTGTTTTTGGAAGTGCTGGCACACAGGGGGATGCTACCTAAGTTGAAGCTAAGGGGTTGTTACATTTGCAGTAGTTAATTATTACAGAACAAAGAGGTCGAATGGCCGTTTTAGGACCATACCACGCTTGACAGTGTCGTGGAGAAGAGAGATGATGGGAATTGTTTGACTGGATGCTCGGCTCTCTGGGAGATATGTCATGCCTGGATGCAGAAGGTCACCTTATTGTGTCTCCATGAGGGGTTTCATGTCCACTGCTCTGTGCATTCCTAATGAAAGAGGCCCAACTTTGGCCTGTGGCGATGTGCTCCAGCATTTTTCCCTGAAGGGTGGGTTTAGATGTGACATTATGGCAGAAAATGTCAACCAGAGGCTACAAGTACACAGACAATCGAAAAGACGCAGTCCGTAGCTCCATTAATAGGTCAAATTCAAGTATCCAGTAGCTCTGTTGTGATTATAGACTAAAGTTTTAATGTGGCAGGATTTTTTTTATGTCCTGCTATGATAAGAAACACATACCATAAAAACTCAAATAAATGGCGAGTCTTAGATGATAGCCAGTGATGTAACTGACAGGAACAAATAATGACCAAGTCCAGAACTATGATGATTGTGACTCAAGTAAATACTAAACACACGCCCCTCTGACTTACTGTAACAGAAATATAGTTTTCATTCATTTCCATTTGCTTCCTTACGAAAACATTTAAGTTACTGTCAATAAAACTGTACATTTTTTAAATTAATAGCTTAGTGAAGTGTGCACATCCACTGCATTTTCTTCAAAATAAAAGCTTAACAGGAAAGGGAGGGATTATGCTTATTGTGCTGCTGCAAGGCTTTTAATGTAAAACAGCCACCTCAACAAGGCCAACTACTAATGCATTTCTTCCTCTGGAACTTCCATTTGATTTAAGACTTGCTTTTTATGAGTGCACACTTGTTACACTGTTTACACTTTAAGTGAGTGAAATGATTTAAAAGGGGCAATGCATATAATCTCTTCAGCTCTGATAAAATGCAACACTTTACAATTAACATGATTGCGAGAGGCTAAAGGGTCCCAAATGTAGAGTGGAGCTACAAACACAGGAAATTGCTAACAACGGCTAATTAAACCCCAGCTCCCACTCTGCTAGATTAGATTCAATACAGCCAGTATATTTATTTGTCAGCTATTGATCACAGAAGCCTGTAATCATATAATGCACTGATACTCGTGAAACTGGTGGAACATCAATTATAAAGTGATCTTTAGAGAGGTTCCGAGCAGTAGAGAAGAAATTAAAGGAGGAAATGCAGCAATATCCTTTGAGTTTTTTTCTTTTCTGGAGGATTTAAGGTGGCGTGTTTGTTCTAAAAGGTGTTTTGATCCCTTTTAGGGTGATTGTGGTGACAGACACACAGCCAAACAAGATTTGTTTCTCCTCCTTTTTGCAGCCTCTTTAAAGGAGCTGGGCGGGTTACTTTAGGGCAGCGTCCTCAATCTCTGCCTCGATGACATCACTGAAGGACATGCAGGATGGAAGAGGAGTCACACACACACACACACACACACACACACACACACACCGTCATTTAAAACTGCAAATAAAACCACACTAATTTAATTTAGTCATCATCGCTCCAGATGGTTTAATTAAAATAGCAACTAATCATATTACTTTTAGGCTTGTTTCCAAAGACCTCACTCATGCTTGAACCTACAATTAATTTTTTTGTCTTTGAGTGGAAGGGCTTTCTTCAAGGGACAACTTTGCTCGCTTGTTTGACAAATTCTGGAGGGCTCCTGTCTCAAATTCGAAAAGCGCTTTGTAGTTCAGCGTGATTCATCTCTGTGATTTTCTGTGTGTGTACAAGGCTCCAGCGAGATAAGAGCAAAGCCTCGAGTTGATAAGGGAGAGAAAAGGCAAACGTATAAAAGACGAATTTTGAGTGCACTGAAAGGAGATTGCACCCATGCATGTTTTTCTATTACACAACTGCGCCACGAGAAAGGGACCGATGACACATTTAAGTGGCTTTCTCTCAGTGTATCTTCTCTAAAGGTTCAAGGAGGGTGAACGGTGCATCGCCATGTCTTTTGTACTGATACATAGCAATGTGAAAATCTGCTGTGCATTGAATTCATTCCTGCAAAAAATGCTTTGAAGAAAACGTACAGCATAAATACTCTGTATAGAGATAAAAGTTTTCACTGACACTTCAGTGTAAACCCAGATTAGCTTGTTGAGGCAAAATGTTTCTAGAAAGATTTTCTGTCAACAAATGTTTACACTGTATGCTTGAATCACTCGATTGAGCAGTAGGCAGCACGAAGGCACACTTAGCAGCACACATCCTAGATATATATTGTGTTATGTGTACACTTTCTTGGATGGAAGGATGAATGTGTTTTGTTATTTTTTACTGTGTTTTTGCTGTGGTTTTAAACTGCAGACACAGTGATATCTTATCCTATTCAATGTCTGTTTACTTGAGTGCAAGAAAAAAAATCTGAAAGAAGAGTCAGAAGACTGGGAGAAATGTCCTCCCTTCATTTAGTTCACCGATTTAAAGGAATTTTCATGCTCAGCTGAGAGAAGTCCAGCTGCAACAAAAACGTCCCTATTTGGTGATCTCATCGCCCCAATTCAAAATTTTAAGCTCATCTGAAAGTGGTTTATCTCAAAAGCTGACGCATGAAAAATGGATGGATCTCAGGTGAAGGATCTGAAATGTAAGTAGTCAACTAAGTTTCTGTTTGAACCATGTTTGCAAAATCATCTAGAGCTTACATCAGCTGGAGGAGATAAATCCACCGTGGGTTCTGCTTTTGATACATCTTGGTATTATCTGACAGGACAGAACATTCAGGTTAAAGACTTGGCCGTGTTTTTGATTCAGAATTCACACTATCTGTGTTTTCACTCCATTATACTGAAAACCAGGATACAGGATACATTGCTACAGCATCTATTTCCCATCTCCAAGCTGCTTTTTACAAACTTCAGTCCTCATTTTACCAATTAAATCTAATTTTGAATATCCTGAAAACTAATTTATTTTTTCTAAATCATGCCCATTATGTACCAAAGGAAGGTTACCCTTCAAAAAAGACTTCATACAAATATCTTGCCAAGATGACAAATTACATTTCCTCACTTACGGCATTCACTCCTGGGTCAAATGACTCTGCAGTATTCCCAGGTATTTATCGTTATTTATCCAGCTTCGATTGTCAGTGCTAGACACGCTAATATTCGCACCTTTTCTATCATGGCTCTTTTATCTGTTTCTATCTGAGGATGTCTATAAACATCTCATCAATTTGTTTCTAGCATGCTCGGCTAACAGTCCATCAGCTGTGACTTCATACCTGCCCCGTTTTGTCTTTCAAGGCATACAAACATCATCACATTCGTTTCAGATTTGTTTCAACTGCATAATTTACGACGACGGCAATGGCAATTCTTGTCCATACAGATACTCTAATCATCTCAGTTCCTTTTCTGCTCTTGCTCCTTATTCGCTGGCACAAGTTTGTCGTTTCTCTCCATTCTCTGAGCAGCTTCAGCGCATGACAATGCTGTTTCTGCTCTGATCTTTTTCAATTCTATTTCCTTAATTCTTTTCGAACACTGTGCTGACCCCGTACAGCGAATTCCCCCGCAGTGCATTGCACTTTGCTTGCTCCTTCTCTTCTTTGCACTCCTCCACATGGCACATGGTTATTTTCCCCACACCTCCCACATCTTCTGGCTCCTCTACAAACTGCAGCAACATATTCATATTCCGGACAGCAGAAACATCTGAGAGGAGCTCTCACATTTAGCCTCACCCTGTAACACGCACAATCAAGAAATATACCCTTTCTGGCAATACCCCCTTAAAGGTAAAACACACCAGATGACTTTCCTCCTTCTCCCCTTTTCCGAATCTTGCCAGTCTTCTTGCATCACACACATTTTTAATATACCAAAATTACTCTACAGACAATGACACACAACTTACCACTCCGTTCTTTTTCATTTCTGATCTGAGTGGGAAGAAAGTCTAAATGCTATAATCTCCAAATGCATGAATCTTCAGGGCTTTATCTCTCTGACGCTTTGACACACACTCAATGATAACCACCCTTCTTCTTGTTCCTGACCGACCGTACATCTCCAAGTTTTCATCCTACAAACTTCCGTTTGTGTCACAGCTACCATCATCAAGATACGTCTTCTCTTTCGTCGCTGTATGACTAGAATCACTTAAAAGACTATTCCTCTTCGTTTGTTCATTTTATTTTTTAAATCCACTCGTGTCCTTGTTTCTTATTTTGCTCTCCAATTCCTTCACTACATCACTGCCACCCATCTTTCACTGGCCTTGATGCTCCTTTCTACTGTTTACTAACCCTCTTTTCCGGCGTGGTTGTGACGTCAAACGTGACACATCAGAGAAAAACAGAAAAGGCAAACTCTGGTAATGTGAAAGGAGTCTCCTGCTTATTGTTAGCTGGTTTTGCTGCGTTTAAAAACTTACATATTCCTGCAATTGTGGTGTAAAAAAATAAAATGTGCTATCACACCTGTAAGAAAAAGGGTTGTTTATAACAAAACAAACCAAGAGAAGTAAACACACATCTAATATGCTAAAATCCTGCGTTTGGTCTATTTTGTGGTCTCAGTTAAGTTATTTGGTTAAGATTATGTGTGAGAGGACCCTTAGTACCCAGAGTACCATGCCGGATCACAAACTCATCACTGTATTTGTGTTAACTAAATGGTAAATGTCTATCTCCACTAAACTTTGGTTTGGAGTAATTTACAAGATAAACTTAAATTGTAAACACCGACTTCCTATCAGGCATTCAAACGCCACATTCAACATTCGAAACATGTTTTAAAATGTCACAGCGAAGATAATGAACTGTAGCATTGCTGAGATATTAAAGCGCCATCTTGTTGGCCTATAGAAGTCATTCAGCTGCAAAAAAATGTCTCTCTTAATATGTCATTAAGAGACATTAGCAACATGACATGGGCTGCAGATGGAGCCAAATTACACGCCAATTAGATGTCAGTCCATGGGCCGATAGATGAGTCGATGGGAATGCGTATGGAGGCAGTAGTGCGTTGTCATGCATTTTAAGAGGTTTATATCCCTAAAAAGGTGAAAAAGTGAGAGGACTATCTGCATGATGAGCCACTAAACATCTGGAGATACTTATCATGATGCATGTCTCTGTAATGGACAGTTAGATGTTTCATCAGGCCAGACGTGCTGAATGTGGCGACCCTTTAATGCACAGGGCATGAGGGTGACGTCATTCCCTGTCTTTTTTTAGTGCATCAGGCAGACCACGGGGACGAAGGACAAATGAAGGACCACCTACTTAATCTGTGGAGGGAGGAGGAGTATTTACTTAAGTCAGACTTGAGGGCCAGCTCGTAGGAGGGCGGCAGATGGCTGAGGTTCTGGAAGGATCTGGAGAGGGACAGGTCATAGGGCTCCGTGGCTGAGGTCAGGATGTTGTTCATCCGCTGGGGTCTCTCTACAGGGGACAGGGAAGGAAGCGGTGCGGTGCAGTCAGTGTACAGTGTCAGTCAAAAAGATGGGAAATACACTGGGAGTCTTTACTGGAGGAGAGAAAGGGAGGCAGAAAGGCAGATATAGAAGGCAAGGTGTGATGTAGTGGGAAGTGTGGATTGGGAAAGACTTCGGGTGACCTGTTGATCCTTTGTTGGAGACTCTGCAGGTTTTTGGGAAACAGTGGCTAACAAGCCCTGGTTGCATTTTGAGATGCAAAACTGATTTTTCTTGACCCATGTGTTCCGAAATGAATAAAAGCATGTTTGTTTTTTAAAGTCATGGCTGCAGGCAGGGAGCCACATACCAATACCATCTGCACTTTCACTTAACATTTGATCTGAACACACCTTTAGATGAATGTCCAATGCACTGACAGACCAGATGCTTGATTAAGTTGTAGCTAGTTAGTTAGTTGAGAATGAATTTACATATTACGTGCTATGAGTAATTCAAATACTTGATGTTTTTTAAAATAACCTTATTGGATGAACTTTAGTTAAACCCTTGTCTAGTTCAGTTGCAGTGCCTCCCTTGCATTGTGTCTGCACAATGCCCAACACTAGGTGTGTATGTGGGCCCCTCTGCAAACCTCTGTAACTTACAGTTACTTATAGCACTCTGCAGAGACATTGATATGTATGTTCTCAGAAGTAAAATTCGGTGTCAATCTGAGCACACTTTAAGGAACAGCAGTTTTGTGCACCAACATCCAACAGGAGGCATCTGTGAATAACACAGAGTCATGTTAACAACATCTTATGGTGATACAGGGGTCTTTTTTTGGATACACTATACACTAAAATGTATTAAAAAAGATAAAAGAAAAAATAATACGCTGGGATGAAATGATTAAAAAAGGCAAACTACAGGAAACTCCCTGAATTTTGAAGAGAGTCTAGTATTTTAATTGCATTTTAATATTATTGTGTACTGAATGTTGATAGGTTGTGGCATCAACAAAATGTACAAATCTGTGCTTCTTTGCCTTCTCACATTTTGAGCCAAATGAAAACTGCATCTATGTATAAGCAGCTCAACTGACACTTTGTTGTGAAAGGCCTTTAGCAGTTCTGTTTCTGGTATCAGTGATATGTGTGGCACCATTACGGATCCCTGCACTGCACGGAGCTCCCGTGGCTTCAGTATTTGGGACGCCCAGTCATGGGTCAGGAGGCGCAGCGGGTGGGGAGGGCTGGGATATGGGCAGGGACTCTGGTGCTGGATTTAAAAATAGGACGGGGCAACTACTGCAGCAAGGAGGACAGGGACACACAACACCAAGGAGCATATGGTGTAGAAGGGAGACATTCACTGAGTTAAAAAAAGAGAGTGTGTTGGCATGTGTGTGTGTTTGTGGGGAAGATAGGTGGAGTGAAACAGGAAAAATAATGCGTGAAGAAAAGATTTTGAGATTGGGCTAAACGTCATGGATTGTAATGCAGCGGCGTGAAATTTAGTGACTGCAAAAAATACACAAGCGTTCAAAAAAAAAGAAGAAAGGAGAATAAAAAATGACCCCCAGTGTGCAGGTAAAGAGTTTTGATCTCTACATGATATATGTGGAAGAAAAGGTGAAGAAAAAAATACACATAATCACCATGTGTATGTGTATTACTTACCGTATCTCATTTGTCTGTGGGCTAACAAATCCAAGTGAGAGAGAAAGGATCAATAACAATCAATGTGCACAAAATGTTTCAACCAAACCTCCCATGGTAGAGGTGGACCATGGTCAAAGCCTGTATTGCAAGGATATTGCGAAGGGTTAACACAAAGATCAAACCAGCTACTCCTGAATTATGCAGAACAGTGACGATCGTCGTCAGAAGCTATATAGACTTCAAAAGTACTTTTGAAACCCATTTTCCCCATGAAAAGGCCGTCCTGTTTAAGAGGTAGACAAGCACAGGCAGAATGTGGACTGCAGTGCTCCATTAATGGTGGAAAAGTTTGTACAAGGACTCATTGATGATCTCTCAGCTTTAACCTGAAAACACTGACAGAAAACATCGACCTTATGTAACAAACAAGGCCCGATTCCCTCTTGAATTTCATTGTGTTTCATTTCATTGCCGTTTAGATGCAGGGGCATTCATTAATTCCACACTAAAAGCTGCCCTCCTTTCACAGAAAATCACATTTTGAGAAATAGATGGGATTCAGTAACAGTAATTGGGCTTTCAATAACTGCACAGATGATACTTTGATTATCATACACTTTCTGCTTTCATTTTCTCCGAGGACTTCTTTATCAGTTCCTCAGATTTTAATTTCCCCGTGAGAGATATACTTTTGTCCTTGAAATTGGAAATAGTCTATCGCAAGAATTGTTTGGCTTACTTTAATTTAGAGACAGATAATAATGCATATTATTTTGAAATGTCATGCCAGGTCAATCATCTATTTTAAAGTCAGAGTAACCTACGTATAACTTTACTTTAGCAGTGAAGAGACGCAGCATGGTGAGGTTTTGCTGTTTATTTTTCCTGGTATGCATTACATTTTCATTATAGGATTACACAGTGAGTGTTTGTCTCCAGTTAAGGACTATACTACATTAATGTGTTCTCTTACCTAGCTTAGGTGTGAGCGCGGTCAGATCCAGGTGGCTGTGCTGGTAGTCATGGTGATGGTTTCCTATTGTAAGAAGAACAAAGAGTTAAATTCAACACGTTAGGTTGAATTGTCATTAGTTATGTTTAGTCATTACCCTTGACGTTAAAGGGTCAGTTCAATCAAATCACAAAAAATCACATTTTCCCTTTTGACCTTTGTGGTGTCTAGACATGTGGTTAGTTTCACTTGTTGCAGTATTTAAGATTTCCTCTGCAATAGTTCAACAATCGGGCTACTGTAATGGTGTCTTCTCTGGTCTCCCCATAAAAGACACAAGTTCTCAGGTCTCTGTATTGGCATCCAAGTGTGTCATACAATGCCGCTTAAAGTATTTCGACTGGTCTCTGCAATGTTCTTTTTCATATAAATCCATTTCATCTTCTCAGGTCATCCAGTAAGAGTCTGCGAACTCTTCAGTCCAAACTGAACACGGAGAAGCAGCATTTAGAGCTGAAACAATCTTACACAAGATATAACACTGTTTCAGTTCTCTACCGCCTTTGACTTATTCAGTATCCTCCTCACATCCTCGACTACCTTCTATTTATTTCTGCTGTCTTGTTTCTTTTAAAATAGTTTTATACTGTGCTTATTTATAGATTTTTTTGTCATGCTATAGCAGCACAGCTCTTCACAACTATTTTAAGGATTGCTATAAAATGTGGTACAGACAGGTGCTCTCATGATGAAGTTATTACTTTTGCTGATCCTGACTTCACAGTACCATGCCACCATCAGGTCAAAATGTCTATTTTTCCAGTACATTGTTTGTGAAATGCCTGCAAGACATCTCCATCCGCCTTAGCTCCACTTGGCAATTATTAGCATGCAGCAATGGAATGTAACTAAATACATTTACTTATTTAAGTACTGTGCTTGAGTACAAATATGAGGTGAAAATCTTCAACTATAATTGAGTATTTTCATTTAATCCTAGTTTATACTTCTAATCCACCACAGTTCACAGGGAAATAGTGTACATTTAAAAAAAAAAAAGCATTTTACAATCAAAACATATGATGAGTTTATGAGGCAGCGGTAAAGATTAAACTACCCAACATTATAAACATGATTTACAATTAGCTCCACCCAGACCAGCTAAAACAATAAAATGCTGCTTACACAGTAATTGCACTACATTACAGCATCAGTAATAATCCAATAATTTAATATGTAATAGATTTTTTCTACACTTCTGTTTTTGATACACTATAGTTTAAATATATTATGCTATTATGCTAATAATAGTTGTGTACTTTTACTTAAAGTAATGCAGGACTTGATACTTTCTACTTAAGTTAAAGGAACACTCCGACTTTTTGGGAGTTTAGCCTATTCACCTTATCCCCCAGAGTTAGATAAGTCCATACATACCT